>VZQC01001088.1:163041-290551 GCA_009823505.1 Rhizomys pruinosus | reverse complement strand
ATTATACCAGTTACATTTTAATAATTATTCTCATTCAACAATTTCAAATCAATAATCCTTTGGATCAGTAGTTTTCACACTTTGCTCTGACAAAACTTGAATAGTGAGACAGGTTTCATGCCTTTAACCAGATTAATGGACTGGGCTTTCAAATTAGCATAGGATTCTACCTTGTGTGTACATGTGTGTTCATGTGCGCCGGGGCGGGGGGTGAGGGGAATCGAGACGGAGAGGGAGAGGGAGAGGGAGAGGGGGAGGGAGAGAGAGGGGGAGAGGGAGAGGGGGAGGGGGAGAGGGGGAGAGGGAGAGGAGGAGGGAGAGAGGGAGAGGGAGATTAGGAACTAGGTGCCCAGGTACACTTTCAAGGTTTATCCTGAATAAGGTACTTTTTCCAACTAAGCCACTCCTCCTAAAGATTCCAGAACTTTCCAAACAGCTGCTCCTCCTTGATAACAACTGGCCATGAGAGACATTAATAGCTCACTTGACATTTTTTAACTAATTACTCACTGGTTACCCCTAAACGGCCAGCCTGGGGATCAAAGCAGGCGCTTTTCAAGCCTCTTCCCCCTTTCAGTTTTCTGCCCTGTAACTACCCCAGCCTATAAGAGAGACGGTAGCTTCTGATTCTTCTTTTTTAAGTTTTATTTATTAGTTTCATTTTATGTGTATGAGTGTATTTCCTGCATGTATGTAAGTGACCCATGTCATGCACCACAGAGGTCAGAAGAGGGTGTCAGATCCCCTGGAACTGGAGTTACAGACGGTTAGCCGCCATGTGGGAGCTGGGAATCAAAGCTAGATCCTCTGCCAGAGCAGCCCTGTGCTCTTAACCACTGAGCTCCTTCTGCCCTAGGTTCCGATTCTTATGCCTGAGTCCTCCCAAGCTTCGCTTCCCCAGTTCAAGCTACTTCTGTTGCGAGCTCCCTCATCCTGTATGTCGTCTCTTCTCACTTGTCTTATACTTCCGGAGACAAAGTTTCCAACACATGAGCCTACAGAGACCATTTCAAATTCAAACCGTAACACAAGGATTATTTCATGAAGGTGTTCTGAGCTCTGGATGACAGAAACTTCTGGAATCCAACATTTGTCAGAGTGAAAAGAAGGCTGAGCAGGTCATGAGTATCAACAGTGAAGATGGGCGACAAAGCAGGGATACGGAGAGGGAGGGTACCAAGAGCAGAGACCTTCAGGGTTTGTAGCGGATGACAGAAGGATTGGCTGCAAGAAAGGTGCATCCCCAGAGGGGTTGCCGCCTACTTTGCGGGCCCAAAGCCTGGTCTCCACGTTGTCCTGCCACACACACACACACACACACACACACACACACATCACCACCACAGTACACCAAGCACCGGCATCGTCCATCTCTGTATCTCCTGAGTACAGGGTGCATGCTGCATTTTTAGTTCGATGTGAGCTGTGAACTTTGTGTCAGAAGCCATCTTTTGCACACTTCCCACCTTCCCTCTGTGTGTTTCCTTTATTAATTCCATTTTCATTGGGTGCTTTGAAATCTGTAGACCATTTGCAGAAAGTAATTCATTGGGCAAATCTGTGGAAGTGATTTCATCAAAACCTTGAGTGCACCAGGCGGCATTATCCAACTTCCTCAATTAAGTGAACTTGGGAAAAGCCTTGTCATCATGGGCCACTGCTCCCAGCTG
The DNA here is from genome assembly GCA_009823505.1 of Rhizomys pruinosus. NCBI lineage: Eukaryota > Metazoa > Chordata > Mammalia > Rodentia > Spalacidae > Rhizomys > Rhizomys pruinosus. The sequence goes on along the minus strand of VZQC01001088.1, from coordinate 288,881 downwards.
GAGCCTGTGTCTTGAATCACAGAGTCACAAGGTACAAGGACAGGCTGTGGAAGCCTGCTTGTCAACTAACATGCACTTGGAAAAAGGTTTGAAAAGGAAACTTAACTTACAGAGTTTTGGAAGTTCAGCTCTTGTTACACCATGGCTGCATTGTCACTGAGTATGTTCTTTCCTGAGAGACACATGAGCACAGAGGAAAGGTGAAGATCGATAATGCAAGGCTGGAGAGATGGCTCAGGGGTTAAAAGCACTGGCTGATCTTGCAGAAGACCCACAAGAACCTGCTCTTGCCAGTTCGATTCCCGACACCCACAGGGCAGCTAACAACAGTCCATACATAACTCTAGTTCCAGGGGATCGGACACCTTCTTCTGACTTCCACGGGCCTTGCACAGCATGGGTGCACTTACACGCATTCAGGCAATATACTCATACACAACGAATAAAAATAGTAAATAAACCGACTTTTTAAAATGATTGATAATGTAAATTTGCAAAGTGATGGCTACGTTTGAACCAATGAGCTAGTGTGCTTTGTGTCTAAAGACAACAGAAGAAGCTAAAGAATAAATGAATACAATATCAATGGGCCTTGGTCAATACTTGTGAGCACTAATTATTTTGAAGGATCAACTGCCTTGTTAATCCAGATTTTCAAATAGATCGCATCTTCCTGAAAGAGCAGCTTTGACAATGAACTTGGTATTTTCTTGTCCAAAGATAGGTGAAAGATAAGGCTTCTGTGTCTACTTTTACTCTAATCCAAATGCACTTGGACAGAATTCTAAGAAGCAAAATGTAAAGTTTGTCAATGTCTTTAAGTAAAACAGATATAGACCAGGAATCAGCAGATAAAACATTGTAGACTCAGAAACCTTCAGGAATTGGAACTTTTCGTCTCTTAACATTTTACAATACTTAGTGGAATGTGAAATTGCTATTTTCGTAAGTACAATGGTAGTCAAAACCAGTAATTCTGTATGTTTGAACGTAGTATTTTTCTAAAGTACAGAGCAGACAGTCTGCTCAGTGATGGACACACCTCTGTGGAGCCTTACAAATAAAAAAAACAAACAAACTTGTTTTCCCTTTCAGTCTTTCCCTGTTGATTTTTAGACAAGCAATACGTAAGGTGCAATCATTCCTAAGAGCAGATGCTCGGGCTGGAGAGATGGCCTAGCGGTTAAGAGCAACGACTGCTCTTGCAGAGGACCGAGGTTAGATCCCCAGCTCCCACATGGTGGCTGAGAAACGTCTTTAACTCCAGTTCCAGGGGAATCCTCTTCTGACCTCTGCGGCATTGCACGGCACGGGTGCACAGACCTGCATGCAGACAATACATTCATACACATACAAAAATAATAAAATAAAATAATTAAAAAAAAACAAAAAACAAAAAAACCCAAAATGGATGTCCAAGGCTGCTGAAAGCTGAGTTCTGCTTATCAGCCCTGTCAACTGCATAAGAATGTGAGGCTGAGCTCTGACCACCCAAAGTGAGGCAGGACCCTTTTGTGTGGTGGCACAAGCCTTTAATCCCAACACTCAGGAGGCAGAGGCAGGCGGATCTCTGTGAGTTCAAGGCCAGCCTGGTCTACATAGTAAGCTCCAGGCCAGCTGGGACTAAAGGGAGACACTGTCTCAAAAAGAAAAAAAAAAAAAAAGCAGGCCCCCCCCCCCCCAGTGGGTATGCCTGCCTGCTGGACTTAAGAGCAGGTGCGCACCCTTCTGCTCACTTTTTGGCTTGTCAAACAATTTAGATTGTGTGGTCATTTTCTTGAGATCCCCAAAGCATTCTAAAAATGCTGAGTTCCTGGGTGTAAATTTTTCCTTTGTGAAATTACAAGCACACACGCACAGCGTTCTGGCTTCCAACTCACCTAAAAGAGCAGCCTCAGGCAGCTCCTTGCACACCTAGACTCTGTCCTCACTCTTCCCTGCCACCATAAGCCCAGCCCCCTCCCCTGTGGCCTGTGCTCTGCACAGAGCTCACCAAAACTCGCTGCTCCTTGGTAAGTGTATTAAAGGTTCCCCAACACCACTCACATCAGGGTGGGATGTTGCTTTTTACTACAGGTCCCCGGGCTTTAGAAACAGGTTGTAGATAATAAATGAGATAAAATTATAACGAATCTCTCTGGTGCCCACCTAGCTCCATCTCTACTTTGACTCTAATGGCCCAGCCAGGGTATCTGAGTTCTGCCGGACTCTCTCCTTCCCAGACTGCATTTCGACACCTGCATGATTGTGTTCTCTAGGTTCTAATTTCCCAGCAGAGAGCTGATTAGAGTAGCTGAGTAATTCCCCCTGTAAGGTGGACGAAATCAAAACCAACCCTCAGCCTGTGCCCTGCAGACACTGCATGGGAGACAGACGGCAGAGATCAACCTTGAGCCACTTTGAGCTCTCGGGAAGTGAAGTTCTTTTTTTTTTTAATAATTTAAAGAAATTTTTTATTTATTTTCATATGTGTATGAATGTACTGTCTGCATGTAGATTTGTGCACCCGTGTCGTGCAATGCTGCGGAGGTCAGAAGAGGGTGTCGGATTCCTCTGGAACTGGAATTCTCCTGGAATTGGAGTTTCAGAAGGTTCTCGGCTGCCATGTGGATGCTGGGGATCGAACCCGGGTCCTCTGTAAGAGCGGCTGGCGCTCCTAACCGCTAGGCCATCTCTCCAGCCCCCGACTTTTGTTTTTAGAAGAAATGTAGAAACAGTGAAGCGGATGTCAGTGGACCTGAGAGGAAAAGGGGCTGTGAGGAGACTGCTGAATTGTGTTTGTCCTCCTCCTGACAAGTGATCTGCAAAGGCAAAATATTTGAGTTGATTTAATTTCTATCTCAGACCTGAGTCCGAAACCCTGGGCTGTGGTGCCACCCAGGACTGAAGGAGTGTGAGGTGTGCTCTCTAAATCAGGGAACTTACGGTTCACTTTGGAGGGAAAAGATTGACAAATGGGTTCTGCAGTTTGATGTATAAGGATGGCAAGTAGTAGGACACCAATTAGGGATCTGTGGATCACCAGAGCCTGCTCGACCTATCTAGCATCGCTCCCTTAAGAAACCAACTCTCTTGTCGGGTGGGGTGGCGCATGCCTTTAATCCTAGCACTTGGGAGGCAGAGGTAGGCGGATCTTTGTGAGTTCAAGGCCAGTCTGGTCTATGGAGCGGAGCAAGTTCCAGGACAGCCAGAGCTACAGGGAGACCTTGTTTCAAAAAGACCAAAACAAACAAAAAAAGAAGCCAACTCTCCCTGTCCGAGTGGTCATCGGTTCATAGTTCCTCAGCAAGACTGGGAATTCTTACTGGTTTCCCAACTTCTGTGCTGGGTTTTTGTCTGGTTTGTACTTGCACAGGTCCAGTTCATACCGTCACCATTGCTGTAAGTTCCCAGAGCCTGGAAAACTCTGCTTCCTTGCAGTCATCACCTCCCCGGCTCTTACAGTCTTTCTGCCCACTTTTCTTTCTTTTCTTTTCTTTTTTTTTTCCTTTTTTTGGTATTTTCCAGAGAGGGTTTCCCTGTAGCCCCAGCTGTCCTGGAACTCACTCTGTAGACCAGGCTGGCCTTGAACTCACAAAGATCCACCTGCCTCTGCCTTCTGAGTGCTAGGATTGAAGGCATGCGCCACTGTGCCCGGCTCGGCCTGCTTTTCACAGTGGTCCTTGAGCCTAGTGCAGAGGTCTGATATAGGCATCTAACCAGGGAGACATACACTCTACAGTCTCATACACTCTGTAGTCTCTTGTTCTCTGCACTTTGTCCACTTGTGGCTTTCTGGTCAATCACCATCCATTGCATGAGGAAGTGTCACTGGTGAGAGTTGAGAGATGCATGAATGTCCTCTCTGCCTTCTATTCCACTGTATGTCCTGAGCCTTAGATGTAGAGGCTGCACTGTCATCTCTCATTTAGGACTGGGCATTTGCACACACTTATTCTCTGTATTTGACCATTTGTGGAACTCTGTAATAGTCTCCATTTGTTAAAAAATGAAGCTTTAGGGCTGGAAAGATGGCCTAGCAGTGAAGAGCACCGACTGCTCTTGCAGGGGGTGGGGGTTCGATCCCGAGCACCCACATGGTGGCTGAACCGTCTTTAACTCCAGTTCCAGGGAATCTGACACCCTCTTCTGACCCCTGCGGCATTGCACGACATGGGTGCACAAACCTACATGCAGACAGTACACATAAATAAATAAATAAATAAAATTTTAAAAATGAAGATTTAAAATTATCTATTATTTTATGTTATGTGTACAACTATATTGCCTGCATATTTGTAAGTGCACCCTTGTCATGAACTGCCTAAAGAGGTCAGAAAAGGGGTAGATTCTCCTGAAACCAGAGTTACAAATGGTTATTAGCTGCCATGTGTATGCTAGGAATTGAACCTGGGTCCTCTGCAAGAGCAGCCAGGGCTCTTAACCATTGAACCATCTCTCCAGCCCCCCCCAAAGAAGCTTTTTCTGATGGGTTGTGAGAGATATACTTATCTGTAAATCTAAGGGTACATGTTTAGAATGCAGTAAGAAATTACGTTTGTCTAGGGGTGTGACAAAACTAGGGTTTTCTCTATGATCTATGAGCTCCTAGTCGTGTTCATTAGGCTTTATAGCTGGTGGAACCACTGATTGCCACTGCGAGCTCACGTATATACTCTGATACTTTGAGAGCTAGTCTTTGAGAGCTAGTCTTCAGGGGAGGGGCTTCCAGGTCAGTTCCAGCTCCATTGCTTCAAGTCCTGTGTCTGAAATACGTTCCAGCTTTAGCAATAGGGTCTCACCTTGAAGTTTGGGAGGCAATTAAAGGCTGTGGCCATAGCCTGTATTAGTTGGGAGTCTCTTGGACTACCCTGACCACCAACTTGGCAGGAAATTTCTCCTGTCTGGCACTGGTTTTTGTTATATAGTCTCAGCCAGACATATGCACTTGTATGTATTTTGCATGTGTATTTTTAGTAGGCTTTTGAATTAATATGCTTCCCTCTGTTTTTTTCAGTTATTTATCTTTTTCTGTGTTATTTGTCTTTCTCTCCTCCTCTATAGCTTTCCTTTCTCCCTCCGCAGTTAAAGGGCCCCAGTTCCTTTATTTCCCCTGAGAACTCCTACCCCCTCCTATCTCCCTCTCTCAAGCTCCTTTTTCCCCTTTACCCTCATGGGTCCTTTTCATTTTCCTGGCTCCAGAGGTTACCACAGGATACATACTCACGTCTAAGGATTTGGAGCTAAGATTGGTACATACACATAATTAAAACATAAATCTTTGGGGGTGGAGGGATGGCTCAGCGGTTGGGAGCGTGGACTGCTCTTGTGGATCCCCCAGCACCCACATGGCAGCTGGGGGCCATCTTTGACTCCAGTTCCAGGGGAGTCCTGCACCCTCTTCTGACCTCCTCGGCATTGCACAACATGGGTGTGCCTACTTGCATGTGGACAGTACACTCATACACAAGGAAAAAAAAGAAAAAAAAGAGAAATCTTTGAACAAAAAAGGAGAGGATATTCTAGAAGTAATGATTCTAGAATTCTTTCTAAGAATATTTTATTATTTTTATTTTACATGTATGAGTGTATTGCCTGCATGTATGTAAGTGCACCTATGTCATACAATGCCCACAGAGGTCAGAAGAAGACATCAGATCCTTGGAACTGGAGTTATGGATAATTGTTAGCCACCATATGGGTGCTGAGAACCGAACCTGTGTCCTCTGCAAGAGTAGCCAGTGCTCTTAACCGCTTACCCATCTCTCCAGCCTGATTCTAGAACTCTTATGGAAACAGGTTTTCTTTCTGAGAATCCCTTGGCTGCTTAGGCTCCCTGGTGTTTTCTGTGGCCTTCATCCCACGTACTTATATATCAGCCACTTCTGTACCTCCTTGGTGGCCAAGGAGAGGCCACTGTCTGAGGAGCAGCCTGCCCCTCAAAGCAAAGTTCCTGTGGAAAATTCTAAGTAAACATGAACCACTTTCTTTTCCTTTCTTTCATTCTTTTTTATTTTTATTTTTTTTGAGACAAGGTCTCATGTAGTCCAGGCTGACCTTATGAACAGGAGGATGACCTTAAACTGCTGATCCTCCTTCCTCTGCCTTCTGAGTTATAAATTATATGATTATAAATTGGTGCCACCACATCCTGTTTATACAGGGCTGGGGATCCAAGCAATGTCCTGTGCATGTCCGGGGAGCAGTCAGTCAAGGGGACCAGACATCTCAATGTCAATTTTAGTTTTCAACCCTTTTTAACTACCTCTTAGGCATTCTTTGTGATTTTGTATTCTGGAATCCAATATGGATTTTGGAACCAGCATGGGGGTGATCAGTGCACGAGCCTCCTGAGAGCTGGTATTCCAGAGTGGTTCAGGGCCAGGACACTGACTTCTTGTCCTTAGTTTCTCTGCTCCTAGTTTTGATCTTGCATACAACAGGTCCAGGAATAGTTGACCTGCACATCTCTTCAGACTGCTGTGTTAACTGATGTCTAACCAGGGGAGGAGCTATACACAGAGAGAGTTACACAAGTACATTAGTTACTTGTGCTGTCGCTGACACAGAACATTAAACAGAAGCCACAGCTTGAAGGAAGTGTTTATTCTGACTCACAGTGTGAGGGTGTAGTCCGTCACTGTGGAGGGGAAATGATAGCTGCCAGAGCCTGAGGCATCCGGTCACGTGGCATCCACAGTCAAGAAGCGGAGAGAGATGAATGCTAGTGCTCAGCTTGCTTTCTCCTTTTCATTCAGTCCAGGACCTAGTCCATTGAACAGTGCCTCTTATTTCTAGTGTGGGTCTTCTCGCCTCAGTTAACTTAATCTAGAAAATCTTATAAATGTCTAGATGTGTCACCAAGGTTATTCTAGATCCTGTAAATGGACATTCACCACCACTAAGCATTATCGTTGCAATAAGGAAGTCGTAACATAACATGTTATACAAGTGTTAGGATTACAACTGTTACCACTACTATACCTGGAAACAACAGCTTCTGATGGAAGAATCTGGAAACCTCTGCCCCAGGCTTTGAACTGTCCAGCCAAGGAGCTCTGTTGTGAGGCTGAGGAGTAGGGCTGGAAAAGGTCTGCTAATGTATGATGTCATACAACTTCACACATGGCTGGGGAGGATCTGGTAGTGTATGATACCAGGCAGCTTCACACATGACTCTCGGCTGAGATAAAGTGAAAGCAACAGACACTAATAAGACCTGACATTCCTGTGGGGAGGAAGCCGCAGCACGTGGTGAGAGCTCGATTCCCAAGCCCCCATCTCCTTCTTTCCCCCCCTCTTTTGTCTCACCTCACTCTCCACGTCACCTTTTCCTTGTGCTTTTATTATGATCTCTTAAAGCTTGTACTAAGTTGTTTTCTAAATGGGAACATGGAAATGAAGAAACGAGGGGTCCCCACGAAGGTGATTCCAAACCACCTTTGCTCAGAAACTGTCTTCAGGAGGATCCGCTTTGAACTTGTTCTGTCTTGATGTGATTTCCACGATCTGAAGTGAGACGAATGGTGAGCCCTAACCATGGCTGTATTCCCTTGTACTGGACATTGCTTTCCTTTTGTAGGGCGTGTGTCAGGAAGCCTTTACATCAAAACGCGTCCCATTTCTGTTTTCTGTAGACTGCCACAGAGGCAGTCTTTGTTCTCTTTTATGAGAAAATCCTCTCCACTGTTTACTATAATCCCAGCTTGCTCAGATTCTGGGATTTATAAAGCAAATGGGACTGGGGGTGTAATAGGGAAGTTTTTCTTTTTTGAACAGTAAAAGAAAATGTGGATTCTTTTCTGGATTTCGGTTTACTTCTGTGGCCTTAAAATTATAAAGGAACTGGGCTGGAGAGATGGCCTAGCGGTTAAGAATGCCGACCGCTCTTACCGAGGACCTGGGTTCGATCCCCAGCACCCACATTGCAGCCGAGAACCGTCTGAAACTCCAATTCCAGGAGAACTCCAGTTCCAGAGGAATCTGACACCCTCTTCTGACCTCCATGGCATTGCACAACACGGGTGCACAAACTTGCATGCAGACAGTACATTCGTACACATATAGAAATAAATAAAATAAAAATAAAAATTAAAAAAAATAAAATTATAAAGGAACAGGCAGCTCTGGGAATGAAAGCGTATAAGAACATGATGCTACAATATGAAGTGTTGTTTTCTGTGGGTTTTTTTTTCAGATTTTTTACTGAATTTTTATGTGTTTCATACATAATTTTTCAGTCAGTCTTAATCACCATTATCCCTGCTTCTCAACTTGGCACTGTCCACCCCACCCCAAGTTCACACCTTCTGCCATTTGTGTTAGAGTCCATTGTGCCAGTCCAGTGAGCCCTGCTCACTCCTCAGTGCCAGCTCCTCCCCTGAGCTCTAGTCAGCCTATCCAGAGTCTTTTTTAAAGAAGGCCAGGTCGGGACTTGTGGGCGGGAACCGGGGTCGCAGGGGAGACGCCATAACGCGCCAGGCCAGGTACACAGCTCCTCAGCTCTAGGCGGGGTCTGGCGGGGGGCAGCTGGGAGAGGGTCTCGCTGTGAACCCGTCTATGGGGTCCCCGGCCCAGAGGGACCGCGCTCGGGAGAGCAGGGTCGCGTTTCCCTCTGCTCTGGTCCCGGCTGGACTTGTGGGCGGGAACCGGGGTCGCAGGGGAGACGCCATAACGCGCCAGGCCCGGTACACAGCTCTAGGCGGGGTCCTGCGGGGGGAGGCAGCCATCGGGAGCAGTGGTCTCGCTGGTGATCGCCGTCTAGGTGGTTCCCCCCAGGATCAGGCACCTAACCAATAACCCCCACACCCCCACCCCCCCCCCCCACCCCCCACACCCCCCACCCCCACTCCCCCACCCCACCCGCCCCCCTCCACTCCCCCACCCCTCACCCCTCACCCCCCCAACCCCACCCCCCCGCACGGCCGATACGTCTGCTGCTCCACCGCCCCCCGCCCAAGCATGAAACTTGCTAAGCCAATCCAAGTGGTCTTCCTTTTGGAGAACCTTCAGAACAGAACGAGAAGACTAACTTAGGCTTCCAACATCCAATATATATACAAAACTGAAAACCTGAAACCTAGCCAAGTCAATACACCATAAAAAAGAAAAAAAAAAAAAAGAACATCGGAAGGAGCAAGGAAAGAAAAACCATCCACTAATATAGTGAAAAGTCGTTTTGTGATTTGAACCACAAAAAGGGAAATCCATATGACAGGGACACGACGAAGGGAAAAATGGAAAGGCACAGGATACTCCACACCAGGCCCTACAACAAACGCTGAGGAGAATAGCCAACAATGGACCCCTTGGAGGAGACCCAAGGAAAAGAGACTTTAGAGAATATTCATGACATACGCAGAGAAATTAAAGAAATCAAAGAAGAAGTCATGGAACTAAGAGAGAATAGAAAAACCTCAAGAGGACCTAGAGGGATACAATACCATAACTTCGGAAAGAACTAAAGGAACAGAATATGACAAACTCCAGGAAAAACCTAGAGGGAGAAAAAAACAAACTCCGAATCGCAAGTAGAACACTGAAAAAGAAGCCAACCAAAGAAGAAAAGAGCACCAAAAGAAGAGTATTGAGAAGCACAACAGAAAGAGATTGAGAGCTCTAAAAAGGAAATGGAGGTACCTAAAGAAAAAAGACACAGGAGAAACAAAAGGATAGATACACTACAGTCAATCAAGAAAGAGAAGAAGAGGAAAGCCTCAGAAAGTAGAATGGAGGAAGTATAGGATCAATGTCAGCCTGAGAGGTTAAACAGAGCGCCATCTGCTAAAAAGCTCAAATGAAGATTAATGAAAATTTAAAAATACACAAAAGTGGACAAACAGGAACATATGGGACCTATGTAAAGATCAAACCTCCGCATCCATAGGAATAGAGGAAGGAGAAGACTCTCAAGAAAAAAGTATTGATCAGATCTTCAACCAGAATCATCATAGACTGAAAAATTTCCCCAAACTGAAAAGTTACAAACCCATACAAATACAGCAAGCACATAGGACCCCAAATAGACAAGGATCAGAAAAGAAACAACCCACGCCATATCATAGTTATGCTAGATGCCAAAAAAAGGAAAATTCTGAGGGCCACAAAAGAAAAACAAGTCACAATACAAGGGAAACCCATCGAATTACAACTGACTTCTCGCCCTAAACCATGAAGCAAGAAGAACATGGAGCAGCATTTCCAGTGTTAAGCGGACTAGTGGATGCACCCCGAATACTCTTTCGGCAGCAAAATGTGACTATACACTACTTGAGGAGAGCAGAAAAATTTCAAATGACATAACAAGATGCATGGAATACTGTCTGGAAAACCAACTCTTCATAAACTACTTGAAGCATTCAAAGGGCAGAAGAGAGGAGCAACAATCCTAAAAACACCTAGGAAAAGAACTAACAAAAACATAACTGTAGGAGTAGAATAAGAGGCTAGAAGTCCACATGGATAATACAGTGAAAGGAAGCAACATCCATCTTTCAATTGTACACCCTATAATATTAATGGGCTAAACTCCCCAATCAAAGGCACAGACTGGGACGAATGGATTAGGGAACAAAAACCCTCTATATGCTTTCTACAAGAAACCCATCTCAATTTCAAGGATAGGCCACCACTTAAGGTGACGGGTTGGAACCGAACAGTATTCACAGCAAATGGTACCAAAAAGAAAAGCGGGTGTGTGGGCTATTCTAATAATCAGACAAAATAGACTTCAAAGCAAAAGAAATCAAAAAGAGACACAAGAGGGCCATTACATTCCTTCTCAAAGGAACAACTGACGATGAAGATTTCACAACTCATAAATATATATGCACAAACTCCGGTGCACCAAACTTTATGAAGATAATTCTTCAGGATCTCAAAGGCACAGATTAACCCCAGCACACTAATACTAGGGGACTTCAATCCCCCACTAAGTCCTCTAGAACAGATCCAACAGGACAAAGATAAACAGAGAGACACTGGAAATTAAATGATACAATACAACCAAATGGACCTCACACGACATCTAACGAATATTTCACCCCAACACCAGAGAAAACACTTTTTCTACTTCAGCACCTACATGGAACATTCTCCAAAATACTCAGACACAGAAAAAAAAAAAAAAACAAAAACTCAACAAATATAAAAAGGTTTGAAATAATATACTCAATCATGCATTCTATTAGACCTCAGTGCAATAAAACTCGATATCAACACCAGATAAACCCTACAACCTACGCGAACACATGGAGACTAAACAAACCTTCCTGCATCAATGAGTGCGTCAAGGAAGAAATAAAAAAAGAATACAAAAATTCCTGGAACTGAAGAACAACCTGATAAACAACACAGCAAAATCTACAGGACCACTCTTAACGCAATCCTAAGAGGGAAGTTTATAGCGATGCTATAGTGCCCACAGTTAAAAAAAACAGAAAGAGCACAAGTGAACGATCTAACCACTGCAGCTAAAAAATAACTTGAGAGACAACAACAATGAACCCAAAACGGACGCAGACAAGAGAAAATCAACAAACTCAGAGCATAGAAATAAATGAAATACGAAACAACAGAAAACATAAACAAAAATCAATGAATCCAAAGTTGGCTTTTTGAGACGAATAAACAAGAGTAGACAGACCTCTAGCCCAGTTAACCAAACGAAAGAGGAAACAACTCCATCATCAGAATCTGGATGATCAGGGGAAAATATCACAACAGGCAATTAAAATATCCAGGCAATCATACGGGACTACTTCAAAACTTACATTCTACTAAGTTTCAAAACCTAGAAAGAGAAATGAATGAATATTGAAATCTGGGAATCACCAAATCTCACCAAGAAGAGATCTACAGCCTAAACAGACCCATAGTACAGGAAGAAAATGAAGATATAATGTTAGCTTCCCAACCAAAAATGCCCAGGTCCGGATGGATTCACAGCAGAATTTCTTACTAAAATCATTTCGTAAAGACCTTACAACCATTATCACTTACAATTGTTTAGAAAGGATACAATGGAGGACTTCTCCAAATCCTTCTATGAGCCGCATTACGCTACTTACCAAAACCAGGGAAAGACTTACAACAAAAGGAGAACTATAGACCCATCTCCCTAATGAACACAAGATGCCAAAATTCTCAACAGGATTCTGGCAAATCGCATACCAACCCACATCAAAGGAAAATCATCTCCACCGTGACCAAGATTGGATTACATACCAGACATCGCCGGGATCGGTTCAACATACGAAATCAATAAACACTCATCACACATATCAATGGACTGAAGGACCCACCACAGCATCATCTCGATTGATGCGGAGAAAGCTTTGACAAAATCCAGCACCCCTTCATGTATAAAGTCCTACAGGGAATTGGTCTGGAGGGATATTCCTCAATGTAATATCAAAGCCATAAAACAGAAAACGCCAGCCACATGATCATCCTAAAATGGGGATGACAGAAAGCATTCCCCTAAAGGTAGGATCGGCAAGGGTCTGCCCCCTGTCACCACTCCTCTTCCAGATAGTGCTTGAAACCCTAGCTAGGGCATTAAGTCAAGAAAAGGAAATTACAGAGTTCTAATTGAAAAGAGGAAGTCAAAACTATCCCTTTTTGCTGATGGTATGATTGTCTACCTAAGGATGCTAAAGAATCCACCAAAAACTCATAGAAACGATTAAGAGCTTTGTAAAGTGGCAAGGATACCAAATAAACTAGAAAAATCCAGTAGCCTTTCTGTACACCAAACACCAAAGCACATTGAAGAAGTGAGGACTACAAGCGAGACCTTCCCACTCATGATAGCCTAAAAAACAATAAAATACCTAGGACAAACCTAACCAAAGACACCAAGGATCTCTACACAAAATTTTAAACCTGAAAAAGGAAATTGACGAAGACATCAGAAGATGGACAAAACTCACCATCGCTCATGGATTGGGAAAAATAGAATATAGTAAAAAATGTCCATCCTACCAAAACTAGTGTCAGATTCAACTCAATCCCAAATCAGAATCCCAGTTTCTTCACAGAGCCTGGAAAAAAAAATCCTCAATTTCATTTCGGAAAACAAAAGACCACCGAATAAGCCAAAGCAACACCTGAGTGAAAAGATCAATAAAAGGGGGACGCTAATGTCGCAGACATCAACATCATATATACAGGGTACTAGTCATAAAGACCAGCCTGGTACTGGCCAACAAAACAGACCAGTTGACCAATGGAATAAAACTTGAACGATCCCAAACCTGAGCTCATACAATTTCAAGCACCTCATATTTGACAAGGGGCCCAGAAGACACAATGGAAGAAAGATTAGCCATCTTCAGCAATGGTGCTGGCAACTTGGATCACCAATTCTAGAAGAATGAAATTAACCCTACCTCTCACCTTGTACAAACGTCAACTCCAGATGGACCAAAGACCTCAAACGTGAAACCCCAAACTCTGGAGGTTGATAGAAGATGAAGTTGGCAGCAGACTCAAGACATAGGTGGTCAGGAAAAAAAGACTTCCTAAAATAGCAGCTGCAAAGAAATAAGATCGACGCAATGACAAAGTGGGACCTCAATAAACTCAAAAGCTTCTCTGTACATCAAAGGAAGCCATAAAGGAAGTGAGGAGAAGACCCACAGAGTGGGAAGCGAAACCTTCACAGCCAGATAACCACTTCTGACAAAGGCATTAATTTCCAGAGTATACAAGCTACTAAAACAACAAGAAGAAAAGAAACAAATGACTCATTCAAAGATGGAGAGATTTTGAATAGAGACTTCACAGAGGAGGAGTTATGAGATGGCCGAGCAACATCTTAAGAAGTGTTCAACATCTCTGAATAATTACAGGAATGCAAATTAAAACCAACTTGAGATACACCCTTACTCCAATAAGAACTGGCTAGGATCAGGAACATGAATGACATACCAAGTGGCTGGAGAGGTTGTGGGGAAAGGGGACATCTCCATTGCTGGTGGGATGTAAACTTGTACACGCCCACTAGTGGACAAGCAGTGCGGAGAACCCTTAAATGACTCAAATTGAGCCTTCCATTTGACCCATCATACCACTCTGGGTATATACCCCACAAGACACAACTTACTGCAAAGGTATAATGCAACATGCTATGTTTATTGCAGCTCCTGTTTCACATAGCAAAAAGCTGGAACCAGCCCCGGTGCCCTTCAACTGACGAGAGGACAGAGAATGGTGGTACACTGTATAACAATGGAAATAACCTATGCAGCAGTAAAGAGGGACAACATCATGAAATTTGGCAGGTAAACGGATGGAGCTGGAAGACGTATGTTAAGTGAAGTAACAAGTCCCAGACAAAACAAACGACAAATGGCTGTCCATCATATGATGGAATGCTAGTCCCAACCAACCCAGCATATAAAATTCTCTCATCGGAGAGGAGGCATACGTAAAAGAACAACAGAAAGACTGCATCAGAAAATGGACTGAAATGGTGAATTTGAAAGGGGGGATGAGTGGGAGAGGGACACGTGTGTATTTTCGATTACGGCATACTTCTAACATGACGTGACGCTCAGCAGTTCCCCAGTTTCGCCTAACAGACCACTGGTCTACAGGACACATGTGTTATTAGGTTAGTAAGTAAAAGTAAACAATGTGTATATTAACAACATTGGTTTACAGATCTGATAAAAATGGTAATGCATCTGAATTCAATGGAGATATAATAACTGATTGCCACATTTGCTTTACATAAATCTGTAAAGAGCAGAGAATTTGGCAATTGGACACTACAAATGTTTCTCTATAATTTCTTTGTTGTACAATATCACTTGTATGCATTCTCTTTAAGATGCATACTTAACGTAAAATTAAGTTCTGCATTCCCAGTTTAACATATATAGTCACCAAAAACAGCAGGGGTGAATTTGATTAAATCTTTGCCTTGACTCCACCCTATACTCATGTATAATACAACTATCTCTGGAGACCATACGCTAAAAAAAGTGTGGGGGGATACACGAAAGGACATGAAACTTTTCAATCAAACCCTGCAATTCTAAATCTTAAAAACTAACTATGGTGAAAAGATTTTGTTTGTTCCAACAGGACAGAAAGTCACCAACTTAATTGCTGAGAAAGGAAGATACAGGTTGCATTGAGTAGGATGTTTACCAAAAGTGGCAACGGAAAGGCTGACCCATCTGAACCATTAAAGAAGAAGAACAGGCCTCAGACTGCCATAAACATCTGACCCTCTGGCTGATCCTAACATGTAACAAGAGTTATAATGAAGTCTAATGAACTTACCTTCTGGGTGCCACAAAGGTTCTGATATGAGAGACTTCCTGGCTTCCCACCCATAGAACAAGGAGAAATACTGACAATGATGAGGTCGCGTCCAACTGTAAATTGGAGCTAACTGTACTGTAGAGGTAGTATCTGTTTATAAAACCCGGTAAAACTGCTTTTTCTTTTAATTGACTACTGAAGGTAAATTGAAGGATTACTTACTATTCAGAACCAATAAATACTAAAGTCCTAGGGCTTATGACTACAGGCAAAATATATTAATACAGTGACCTCTGACTATCAGAAAGGATTGTTCTAACCAGGTGAGATGTTTGGCCAGGGGATCCACGAGCCCACAAAAGGTAAGGCTCTTTGCCTCTAAGTTGGGATACTACAGGAGGAGAGGCAATAAGACCCTGCTGCCGAGACACTTACGTTAAACTGGGAGGATGTCATTGAGACACACATACAAGCTGTACAAGATGGACTGTGATGCCAGAGAGTGTTACCAAAGGCCACTAACAATAAAGCAAATATGGTCTCACCTGAGCTCAAGCAAGACTTTGCCACTGTCAGCACCAGCACAACCTCAACCTGCCTGGATACTGTGCAGCCATGAGGCAAGCCATGTGCTGTACTATATCCAAATCTAATTGGCTTTGGCTCTCGGCCTTGGATGAAATAACATGGTCTGATGCCACAAGCTTTACATCCTCTACATGTGTGTGGATGATGTGTGAAGCCAACATAAGTACCCTGTATTTTGAACAGGGGGGCGGAAAATTGTAATTCATGGATTAACTAATCCAAACATGTGCTATGCTAAGGTAGCCGTACACATGATATTGGTTGCTGCTTTAAATAACTAGAATACTAATTGCTTGTTATCATTATAGTGGCATCGAAAGTTACTATCCCCGGACAAACTGGTACAGCCCATGAAAGGAAACCGCCAGAATTAACCCAGAGTCCAAGTCAACAGCTCCAGAGAGAGTGGACGTTTTAACCTCTCATCCTACCTGTGTCCCCTTTTCTAAGCTAGGGAACAAGCCTGGCGGAAGAGGGGGCGTGGTAGAATATAAGGCTGCGATTGGGTGAATGGCTGAAACTACAGCAATGTAGTCTGGACACTCTATTGAATCAACTGAATTGAACAAACAACCTGTCACCCCCCATCGGAGATGGTGGGCCTGTAGGTGTTTGGCACAACAGCCTTGCAGAATGGGTTTTGGCATGAAGGATGCGGTACTCAATGGATTATACTTTAGTAAATAAAAAAAAAACTGAGAGAAGATGCATCGGACAGTTATCGGGCAGAATGCATGATCTGGGATGGGGTGGGGGGTGGGGGGGGGGGAGGGCAAAGGGAAATAAGAGCCTGACTGAATTGGGGGAAAAAATGTATGAATTAGGCACAAGCACATAAAAACTAATTTATAAAAAAAAAAAAAGAAGGCCAGGTCTTCCTCACCTGACCACCATCTGCTGCCAATATTTCCTCAGCCAAGACTGGGCTCTGCTACCCATTTCTGCAGTTCTGTGCTGGGTATTTGTCCAGCTGGGTCTTGTGCATGCTGATACCCATGCTGTAGGTTCATATGTACTGGGTCCCAGGAGCTTGTAGGATTCATTTCCATTGGTCTTGCACCATCTCCTTGGCTCTTACAATCTTTCTGCCTCCTCTTTCTCAATGTTCCCTGAGCCCTGAGTGGGTGAAGCTGAACATAGGCAGCCTGTCCATGGAGCCACACTGTATATACTCCCAATCTTCATGGTTTGGCCACTCAGGCCCTTTTGGCTTCCGGGTCTCCTGTTGCAAGAGGAGCTTCCTGAACTAGGATTAAGAGGTAGTTCATGGCTTCTTGGGTCCTTGTTCTATGATGCTTGGATCTTGTGTGTAGAGGTAGCGTTGTAGATGTGTCGTCTAGGCATGAGCCATTCGCAGACCATGTCTGTTTGTGTCCAGTTGTGGGACTCTGTACTATTCTCATCTGGAGCAAAAAAAAAAAAAAAAGCTTCTTTTCTGAGTGGTGTCTGGGATATTTGTCTGTAAATATAAGGATAGTTCTTTTGTAATTAGCAAAATGTTACCTTAGCCTAAGGATGCGTCTACCCTGTGGAATTGTCTAAGATCTAGGACCTCTCCAGATGTGTGCATCTGACTATGTTAACAATACCACACATGAGTTTCCTTCCACTGAGTGGGCTTTAGCCATTGATTTCCCCCAAGGTAGAAGTGCTGCTATTACACTGATGTCCTATGCTGTGCTGGTCATTGGCATGGATATTTGGTCTTGAGGCTGATGCTGAACCATAGATTTACCTTAGTGGCTTGCATAGTGCTCACCACAGCTATGAGAGCTAACCTTCAGGGGTGGTGGCTTCCAGGTCAGTTCCAGATCCATTGCTCAAGATCCAGTGTCTGAAGTACGTCCTGTCTTCAGCAATAGTGTTTTACCTTCAGGTTCTGGGAGGCGATCAAGGGCTGTGGCAACAGAGTGTACAATTTTGGGAGTCTCTGCGTGTTTCTTGGGTTTTAAATGGTGTCAGGATATGAATAGTATTCAGTCAGTATAGTCTCAGATCTCCTCTTGTTATTAGAACTTCACAGAAGTAGTTACACTGCAACTGGAAAAGAAACATAATTAGAAGCCAGTAATGTTATAATCACCGTGGTAGCCCAGCAGTGAGCATATGGGGGAAAGATGTGACTGCACCATCGCAGGACCCTCTGTCTAGGAAGCTGGGGCTTAGCCTTTGGCTCTGGGAAGAGCAACAGTAAAACTCCCTTGTCCCATCTATTAGAAAGAGAGAAGGCAAAAATTAGATTAAAAGCTCCTCAGGCTGCTGTAACTTAGCCTTTCTGGATGCTTAATGATTATACTTAACGCCCATACCAATTTGGCTGAGGGACCTAAGGGATAACTTTGTTCCTTGCCCTCAGAGTCCCAGAGGACTATGCATGGGGGCATCTCTTGAAATGTCCTGCAAATGTGAGTCACCAGTCTTCCTGTGCAGGGAGGTCTTGGAGAGCCACTAATGGGACTTCAGCCAGTGTCCAGTCTATAAAGAGGAAAGTCTGCTCATGCTTCAAAAACAGAAACCTGGTCTAGCAAGACCTGACTTTGTCCTCAAGTGGATGGAACTGGTAAATGAAAAGCCAAAAGGAGCCAAGGGCTCCCTACCCCACTGAAAAAAAAACCTGAGTGAACCCTGAGGACCAGATCCTCAACTGACCTTGAGAAAACAAAAACTTGGTTAATCTGGCCTAACTGTGTGGCATTAAACATCCAAAAGGAAAGTATAACCAGAAATAAATAATCAGTAAGGCCTGAGAAATTGTACTTCAGGTATAAAACTTGAGATCTTAGTAAAACGACAGACAAAAAAAAAAAAAAAATGAACTCTTGTTTTGTTTTGCAAGTGCAGCTACCCTGTGGCTGCCACTGCTTTTGCCATCATCCAAAGACATGAGACACAGCTTTCCAACCTTCCAGTATGGACTGAAGACTCATGTCTCTCCAAGAATCCTCCAAACCTTCAGTGCCAGATGGGGACTGCTGAGACATCTAACTTGTGCACTGAGCAGCTACTGGGGTTTCAGCCTCTTCAGAGTATAGACTGCCATTGTTGGACTACCCAGGCTGTATCATGGAGGCCAGTACAGGAAGATCAAGATAGGACGCAGTGCTTACTGGACCTCATTTGGTGACCATGGGAAGGAAAGACCCCAGTGTGGAGCACAAGGGCAGGATCGATGGTTGTTTGGGCTAGCCAAGGAGGAGCCTTCAAACACTTCCTTAAGGAAAACATGACATCTTTCAGCCTAATTAAAAAAAAAAATCATAAGCTGAGGTTACTAAAACCTATGATGTCATAATCTTGATATATGTGGCATGCATATTTTGGAGTGATACAATTGGAAGGAACAACAACAACAAAAAGATTGGGTCAAAGAACTGACTGAAACAGTAAACTTCTGCCCAAACTTTTGCATCGAAAATTTAAAAAAAAACTGAGAAAAAGATGAAAGACATGCACAGCAGAGTGCATGATCCATTTGCTCTGCTGGGTGTGGGACAAGGAAAGAGGAAGAATGCATGATGCATTTGCTCTGGTGGGTGTGGGGCAAGGAAGGGGAGATGGGTCTAAATTTGATTGAGAAATGTTGTATAAAATGCGCAAACCTTTAGTATAAAATGCATTTGCTGTGGTGGGGGGGAGGAAGGGGAAGGGTCTAAATTTGATTGAGAAATGTATGAAATGCACAAACCTTTAACGCAAAATTGGCTTAAAACAAAACAAAGCCAAGTTCCTAGTTTGCCCTGTGGTTTGCTTAATGAAGGATGCAGTACGTCTCTTATATCCTAACCAGGACAACAACAAAAAAAGATGATGCAGAAGCTAAACTCTGAAACTCTGAAAGAAAATTAAAATACTTGCCATGGCACTGTGACGTTCAATCCAAAAGGATTCTTCAGGGTTTTGTTTTTTTTTTGTTTGTTTTTCTGAGACGAGATCTCCCTGTAGCTCCAGCTGGTCTGGAACTTGCTGTGTAGACCAGACTGGCCTCAGTCTCACAGAGATCCACTTACCTCTGCCTCCCAAGTGCTGGGATTAAAGGCGCATGCCACAACACCAGATCTTGTCCTTTCAGGTTTTTTTATTTATTTTATTTTTTTTTCATTTTTGTTTTTCTATTCTTTCAGCTTTTTTACAGCGTTCTCAAATTCATCCAACTCAGGGGACAAAATAGAGTCTCATTCTTCTATAAATTCCCAACATCTAATAGTGTACTAGATGCATGGTGCAGACTTGGGAAATGTATGTAGCAGAATGGACACCATTCTCTAAAACCCAGGGCTCCCTCTCAGTAAACCCCATGCCAGGCACCATGCCAGAACAGAAGAATTCTTCCAATTGGATTCCTGCTCCCCCAACCTGGTGTGTGTGTGTGTGTGTGTGTGTGTGTGTGTGTGTACAGGTGCATATACACATGCATGTGCAGGCCAGAGGTCAACCTTGGGTGTTGTTCCTCAAGAGTCATCTATGTTTTTAAAATACTTATTTTAATTTTTATTTCTTTGTGTGTCTGCTATGTGTGCGTAGGTGCCTGTGGAGTCCAGAAAAGGGTCCTGGAGCCTTCGGAGCTAGAGTAATAGACAACTGTGAGCCATGTCACATGGGCTCTGGAAACTAAACTAGGGTCCTCTGGAAGAGTAGGTAGCTTTGGACTACCTAGTCATCTCTCCAGCTTCTACTTAGATTTCTGAGACCAGGTCTCTCACTGGGATCTGGGACTCATGGATTAGGCTAAGCTGGCTGGCTGGTCAGCCCCAGTGATCTTCTTCTCTCTGCATCACCAACACTGGGGTGACAAGCACATGTGACCATGCCCATTCTTACACATGGATTCCAGGGATCATATTCACATTCTCAGGCTTGTGGGGCAAATAGATTGCCGACTGAGCATCTCCTCAGCCCTCTGGCCTTTGAAGTCACTATTCTACATAATAAATTAAGGTAATTGTCATCAAATATTACCAAATCTGATGTTGCCCATAATCATAATTATTTATTAGATGAGCTGGCTCTTAGAAATGGTTCATTGAAGTCTGGGAACCAGTGAATTCAGAAGACAGGATTGTATGTCTGATGTAATCTCATAGCTGTCCTCTTGTGGTGGCTTAATAAGATATTGATAGGGGTGTTTATGCTTTTGTGAGGCATCTCTGCCAGGCTCAGGAAGATGTACACCAAGCTTCTAAACACGACTAAATCTATAAAAAGGCTTTCTGCTTCTAGAGCCAGTACAGAAATTCTATTGATTTTTTAAAATGTATGATGCTGCCTTTAATACAGTTTCACACTGTTCTATGAGTTAAGTGGAACACTGGCTTGTACTGTACAAGACCTGAAGTAGCTCCTAGGTAGGGGGAAAGTTTTAAAGGTCATGTGCATTTTCTGTTTTGTGTGGGTGGTGAATGTGCCAGAAAACAAGCATGACTGCTTAAGAACTTCAACCCATGAGTCTGTTTGTGACGGGTGGCTTTCTCTGTTTTGTGAAACTAAATGCTTCTGAAGGGCATAGGGACACCACTGACAGACTTTGAGCAGACAGGGGACAGTTTAAGATACGTTGTTATAAAGACAACCATGTGGTTTGCCACGGAAAACTTGCCACAAGCTGCCTCTTAAGAGGGCTTTCATTATTACTGCCTTTCCTTGTATTGTAACAAGTGTGAGGGTTAATACTGATGGCCAACCTCATGCATCTAGAATCACCTAGGAGAATCTAGATTGGGATAAGACCCACGGGGCTGGAGAGATGGCTCAGCTGTTAAATGCACTGGCTGCTCGTGCAGAGGACCAAGGTTAAGTTCCCAGCACCCACATGGTGCTAACAACTAACTCCAGGGTTTCTGATGGCCTCTTCTGCCCTCTGCAGTCATTATAGGCACACATATAAAGTAAAAATAAACTTTAAAAATTTTAAAGATAAAACCCACCCTAACTGTAGGCAGCTCATCCCATGGGCTGGGCTCCCGGAATGAAGGAAAGGAGAAAGCATGCTGACACCAGCATTCATCCTCTGCTTCCTGGCTGCAGATGCAACGCGACCAACCACCTCACGCTCCTGACACCACGGCTTCCCACCATGAGAGACTATCCCTCAAACTGCGAGCCAGAATAAACCCTTCCTTCCTTGAGTTGCTTTTGTCAGGTAATTTGTCACAGCAATGAGAAAAGTAATGCAGCAAATGCTGTGCTAGACAGGCCATTTGAGGGTTATAAGGAAGGCTATTGATTATAAGGAAGGCTACTAATTATAAGGAAGGCCATTGATTATAAAGAAGGCCATTGATTATAAGGAAGGCCACTGATTATAAGGAAGGCCATTGATTATAAGGAAGGCTACTGATTATAAGGAAGGCTATTGATTATAAGGAAAGCTACTGATTATAAGGAAAGCCACTGATTATAAGGAAGGCCATTGATTATAAGGAAGGCTACTGATTATAAGGAAGGCTATTGATTATAAGGAAGGCTACTGATTATAGGAAGGCCATTGATTATAAGGAAGGCCATTGATTATAAGGAAGGCTATTGATTATAAAGAAAGCTATTGATTATAAGGAAGGCCATTGATTATAAGGAAGGCTATTGATTAGCCTGAGTATTTGTCTTCTCTTTCTTCTTTTTTTTAATAAAATATTTTTATTGCTGTTTTGTGTTTTTCATACATCATTTCTCAGTCCAGTTTAGACACATCCCCTTTTCCATGTCCCCCACCCCACCCCAGTTCATGCATTCTGTCATACATGTTTTGCATCTTTTCTCAGTCATTTTAAAGTTTTTCTCTGCAGAGGTTCATTGTTTAGGCAGAAGTTAACTGTTTCAATCAGTTCTTTGACCCAGTCCTTTTGTCATTGTTGTCCCTCCCATTTGTATTGCTCCAAAATATGCATATATATGTCACATATATACCAAAAATATGACCTCTGAAAATAAACTGTTAATTCCATGTTCAAGTGCAGGAAATTCTCTCAATCCCAGCTCCATCCCGCAGGCAGGTTCTGGAGAATTTCTCACGAAGAGGATGGGGAAAGGTGAGCTCACTGTTGGCCCCACAGCCTCCCTATCCTGGGAGACAAACAGACGCAATGGGAGTCTGGTCAAGCCAATCTCAGCTTATTGTAGGGAGCACAGCAGTTATATAGGCAAGCATCACAAAGAGATGCCCAGGGCGCAAAATGGACAGCCAATGACCTTAAGGGCCGAGGCAGTACAGGTTGCATTCCAAGCAGTTTTAACGGCCAGCATGGGCTGTCCACTAGCTATCCACGAGTGAGGGAATAGCTAGGGCCAATTAGAAGATTTTTAAAACAATTTTGACCACACCTACTTACTTCCTTCAGGTGCCATCTTTTCTAGGCGAGCCCTATTGATTTATAAAGGCACTTTATTCAGGAATTCACATTTTTCCTTTTTAATTTCATATTACTCCAAAATATGCATACATACCCTCCACCCATATGCCACCATTACGAAGTCTGAAAATAAGTGGTCAGTTAATTCTAGAGCCTGTTAAGGAATTCACATTATAACAGCATAGTTGCCTTCAGATAAAAAGAAATATAACATTAACTTTGCTCAGCTTGCCTTTAAGTATTTGGTGCTAGCATCCACACATGAGGGATACCATTCTTCATTTGTTTTTCTGGGACTGTGTTACTTCACTTAGCATAATGGCTTCAAGTTCCATCCATTTACCTGCAAAGTTCATGATGTCATCTTTCTTTTTTTCATATTATATATATATATATANGACAGGGTCTTCCTGTAGCCCCAGCTGTCCTGCAAATCGCTCTGTAGACCAGGCTGGCCTTGAACTCACAAAGATCCGCCTGCCTCTGCCTCCCAAGTGCTAGGAATAAAGGCATGTGCCACCACGCCCGGCATGTGTATGAGTGTACTGTCTGCATGTAGGTTGGTGCACCCATGTCCTGCAATGCCATGGAGGTCAGAAGAGGGCATCAGATTCCCCTGGAACTGGAATTAAAGACAGTTCTTAGCCACCATGTGGGTGATGGGAATCAAACCCGGGTCCTCTGAAAGAGCAGAGGGTGCTATTAACCGCTGAGCCATCTCTCCAGCCCCGATGTCATCTTTCTTTACTGCTGTGTAGAACTCCATTGTGTACCACACTTTCTATATCCTTTCATCGGTTGAGGGACACTTGGGTTGCTTCCAGCTCTTTGCTATTGTGAAGAGAGCTGTAATAAACATAAACTCATCCTATTGCAGAGATACATGCACATCTATGTTTATTACAGCTCTCTTCTCTTTCTTCTTTAGCAATAGAATATATGGACAGGGAACTGGTGAGTGTATCTTAGCCTCCCAGGAATCCAGATGGCACTGTGAGAAACTAGATACTATCAGCATCAATTTTTAAAGTGATTGTGTGTGTGTGTGTGAGAGAGAGAGAGAGAGAGAGAGAGAGAGAGAGACTCCATCCCTATGTGGCCTGGAACTCAGGCTGGACTTTAACTCAGAGGTCTGTCTTTCCCTGCCTTCTGAGTGCTGGGATTGAAAGTGTGGCTATGGTTTAGTGTATCAGTTATTGGATATATTAAAACTAAAGGCTTTCTTTTTAATCATATTTACCTCTTTCTGCATGTGTACATGTGTTGGGGTGCATGTGCCCCAGCATAGGTGTGGATGTCAAAGAACAACTTCTAGAAATCTGTTGTCTCCTTCTACCATGTGGGTTCATCAGAACATCAGGCTTTGTTGCAAGCAATTTTACTTACTGATCCATCTTGCCAGCCCAGGGCTTCCTTTTATGGGAAAATTTAATTTATGACTTGTTCTAAGAATCGCCTTGTGAAGGCTGGGGAAGAAAGAGCCTGGGCTCACAGCTCATAGAAGGCAAGACTTCCTTCTGTGAATAGATCCCATAGCTATAAGTTAGCAAGCTTTGAGAAGCTGATGTGGATGGAAGAGGTGTTGATAATCTGCATGCACATATTGGTTTTGTCCAGCTTCCAGTCATTATGTTAAAAATATTTTCTAATGATTAATGTTTATGACTGCTTTTCTGTGAAGAGTTATGGACCGAAGTTCCAGCGGACAGCTTCTTAAGTGTGACAGTGTCTTCAGTGAGAGAGATGGCTCCTGTATCCCTTCCCTGCCTGCTGAGAGGCAGATGGTTAGCTGTGAGGGAGAGGATTGCTGGGCTCCCTGCCCTATGAAGATGTCTCACCATGCCTGGGATATCTATTTCTGAACTTCAGTTATG
Organism: Rhizomys pruinosus; assembly: GCA_009823505.1. Taxonomy (NCBI): domain Eukaryota; kingdom Metazoa; phylum Chordata; class Mammalia; order Rodentia; family Spalacidae; genus Rhizomys; species Rhizomys pruinosus. Next base: position 263,821 of record VZQC01001088.1, on the reverse strand, counting down.
TAAGAGAAGAATACTTTTTTTTTTCCTGGTTAAAACAGTGCTTTTATACTACCCTGGCAGTCAACTCTACCCTAATCCATGTGGGGTACTCACAAAAGGTTCATAATGGTTTAAAAAAAAAAAGGCACCTTTTTTTTGGCTTTTTTATGAGACAGGGTCTCCCTGCAGACCTAGATGACCTGGAACTTGCATGTAGACCAGGCTGGCCATGAACTCACAGTGATCCATCTCCTTCTGCCTCCCAAATGCTGGGATTAAATGTGTGCACCATTTGCCCTTTTGCAAATATCATGTTTGGAAAATTCCAAAAATATTTACAAATTTTTATCACATTTATTTATTTTAATTGAGTATGAGCACGTGTATGTGTGTGTGCCTGTGTGTGTGTGTGTGCACATATGCAAGTATGTGCATCATGGCACACATGTGGAGGTGAGAAAAAAACTTAGAGTTTTCTCTGCCATACTGGACCCAGAGATCCAAATTAGGCCACCAGGCTCAGCAGCAAGTACTCTTGTCCAGTGAGCCACCTCACTAGACTGAAGATAGTCTTTTTTAACTGCACAAACATCAGCCAAATACATACTCATCTTGGAAGAGGAAAATCATGTTGACATCTCTTTTGGGTCACAGGGACATTAAATGACAGCAGCATCTGGGATGCAGAGTAAATTCAACAATTTTTCATTTGCTTCTGTAGTCTTGGGGTTTAAAGGAAATTTGGACAATTTATTCAGCAAGACAAGTGAGGATCACCGGCAGAGAGCCACATCTTGTTGGATTTGGTTAACAACTGCATTTGTCCCTGAATGAATGAATTTAAAATTTTTATTGATTTTTGTGCATTTCATATGTAATTTTAAATCAGTCCTAATCCCCTTCACACCTGCTTCTCTGGACCCTCCCACAGCCCCCGCACTCCGGGAGTTCATGCAGTCTGTCATTTTGGTTAAAGTCTATTTTGCCAAATTACTCTCCCTGGCCACTCCCCAGTGCCAGCTCATCCTCTGAGCTCCAGTCAGCCTATCCAGAGTCCCTCTCTTAAAGAAAGCCAGTTCTTCCTCCCCCAACTGTGATCAGCTGTCAATATTTCTTCAGTTAAGGTTGGGCTCTGCTACCCATTTCTGTAGCTCCATGCTGGGTTTGTGTCCAGCTGAGCTTGCATGGGTCTTGTGCACGCTGATACCAATGCTGTAGGTTTATATGGGCAGGGTCCCGGGAGCTTGTAGGATTCATTTCCATTTGGTCTTGCACCACCTCCCTGACTCTTACAATCTGTCCACCCCCTCTTCCACACTCTTCCCTGAACCCTGGGTGGGCAAAGCTGAATATATAGGTGACCTGCCCATGGAACCATGCTCTGTAGACTCCTAGTCTCTCTGGTTTGGCCATTCAGGCCCTTTTGAGTTCCTAATCTTCTATTGCATGAGGGAGCTTCCTTAACAAGAATTAAGAGGTTAATTGATGTCCTCTTGGCTCCTTGTTCTATGCTGTGTGGGCCTTAGGTGTAGAAGTTACATTGTAGATGTGTTGCTTAAGCATGAGCAGTTCACAGACCACGTCTGTGTGTGTCCAGGCGTGGTGCTCTGTAATAGTCTTCATCTGGTGCAAAAGAAGTGGTGTCTGCAATATTTGTCTGTAAGTGTAAGGATACCTATTTTGCAGTTAGTAAGATGTTACCTTAGCCTAGGGATGTGTAAACCTTAGGAATTTCTGTAAGATCTATGAGCTCTCCAGTTGTGTGCATCTGGCTATGTTTACAGTACCACACCTGAGTTTCCTCCCACTGAGGTAGGCTTTAAGTCCAACTGGTTAGCCATTGATTGCCCCCAAGATAGAAGTGCCCCTCTTGCACCAATGTCCTATGCTGTGTTGGTCATTGATATGGATACTTGGCCTTAAAGTGGGTGTTGGACCATCAATTGATGTTCTCCCTTCGCAGCTTGCACAGTGCTCTCCACAGCTCTGAGATCTAGCCTTTAGGGGAGGTGGCTTCCAGGTCAGTTCCAGTTCTGTTGCTCCAAATCCAGTCTCTGAAGTATGTCTTGTCCTCAGCAACAGGGCCTTACCTTCAGGTTCTGTGTAATTTGGGGAGTCTCTTGGACTACTCTAACCAACAGCTCAAAGGGAGGTTTCTCCTGCCTGGCACTGTTTGTTGATATGCAGCCTTCAACTTTGCACGTGGACTCATGTAGAGGTATTGTATGCTTAAGTTGTCAACAGATTGTTAGACTAACAGGATTCTCTCTGGTTTTTCACCCCAGCTGGGCATTATTACTTCTGTTCTATCCCCTTCTCTGTCTAGCCTTCCCTCTGTGTCTTCTCCATTTAAACTATCCCCATTTTTCCCGTTTCTCCCTTGGTACTTCCAGTCTCCTATTGCCCAACTTCTCTTGAGGTCTCTCTTTCCCTTTATCCCCACATTTCTTTCTATAACCCTTTCCCCCCCTCCATTTAGATACCCTGATTTTATCCATTCCTCCCTTAGTAACACCTGTCACCTCCTAGTCTTCTGTCTCAGGTTCCCTCTTTCCTTTACCTTCCGGTCCCTTTTCATTTACCTGGTTCCTGCAGTTACATCTAGATATATACTTACTTATAGGGATTTGGTGCTAGGATCCACAAATTATGTCATTTGTTTATCTGAGTCTGTGTTACTTCACTTAGCACAACAGCTTCTAGTTCTATCCATTTACCTGCAAATTTCATGATGTCTCTCTTTACTGCTGAGTAGAATCCATTGTGTAAATGTATCAAATTTTCTGTGGTTCATCTACACAATGAAGTTCTATGCAACGGTAAAGAAAGATGACATCAAAAAAGAAAGAAAGAAAGAAAGAAAGAAAGAAAGAAAGAAAGAAAGAAAGGAATAAAGAAAGAAAGAAAGAAAGAAAGAAGAAAGAAAAAGAAAGAAAGAAAGAAAGAAAGAAAGNGAAAGAAAGAAAGAAAGAAAGAAAGGAATAAAGAAAGAAAGAAAGAAAGAAAGAAGAAAGAAAAAGAAAGAAAGAAAGAAAGAAAGAAAGAAAGAAAGAAAGAAAGAAAGAAAGAAAGGAAAGAAAGAAAGAAAGTTAATTGACATCATGAATTTTGCAGGTAAATGGATGGAGCTGCAAGATATTATGTTAAGTGAAGTAACACAGTCTCAGAAAAAACAAACAATGAATGGTATCCCTCATCTGTGGATGCTAGCACCAAGTACCTAGCAACATTCATGTTATGTTCCTCATGATCTGAAAACAACTGTGCTCTTATATTGTGAATCCCCTAACAGGTTCTAGAATTAACCTACCATTTATTTTCAGACTTTGGAATTTTGGGTATATGGGTAGAGGGTATGTATGCATATTTTAGAGTAATATAGTGATATATAATAAAGAATGAGGAAAAAAGTACCACATTTTTATTATCCACTCATCAGTTGAGGGACACTTAGGTTGGGTCCAGCTCTTTGCTACTGTGAAAAGAGCAGCAATAAACATGGCTGTGCACGTGTCTCTGTGATAGGATGATGTAGACCTTTGGGTCTACACCAAGGAGTGGTATGACGGGGTCAACTTGTAAGTTCATTTTTAATTCCAAGAATTAGCCATACTGCTTTCCATAGGGGTTGCATGAGTATGCAATCCCACCAGCAGTGAATGACTGTTCCCCTCTCCCTTCATCCCCCCCAGCATTTGGTATCATTTGTTTTCCTGATCTTAGCCAGTCTTACTGGGGGTAATATGAAATCTTAAAGTGGTTTTAGTTTGCATTTCCCTAATTACTAATGGTGTTGAACGCTTTTTAAGATGTTTCTTGGCCATCTTTATTTCTTCTTTTGAGAACTCTCTGTTCAGATCTTTAGTCCTTCTTTTAATTGGGTCACTTGTTTTCTTGGTCCTTTGTGTTTCTTTAGTAATTTATATATTCTGGATGCTAAACCTCTGTCAGGTCTGTCACTGGGGAAGATTTTCTCCCACTCTGTGGGTTTTCTCTTCATTTCTCTGAATAAATTTTTAAATGGTATAATTCATCTTGATGTATATTTTATATTTGTGAGAAATTAAAAACCTACTAAAGAAGAAATTCATCATCAAAATGATCTGGACAATCTCTAAAACACTTTTTGTTCTTTTGCATTGAAGAAGTCCGAGTCATTTCCATCAGGTTAAGACCATGAAGAAATGGGATGGGCGTGGCAGCGCATGTCTTTGGTTCCGGCACTTGGGAGGCAGAGGCAGGCCTAGCTCTCTGAAATTGAGGCCAGCCAGATGTACATAGTAAATTCCAGGCCAGCTGGGGTTACAGAGAGACCCTATCTCAAAAAAAAAAAAAAAATCACTGCATTGGTCTCTGGAATACCAGAGAGTGTTACCAAAGGCCACTAAACCAATAAAGCAAATATTAGTCTCCTTGAGTCAAGCAAGACTTCTCCATCAGCATCAGCTACACCTCACCTGCCTGAAAATACTGTGCAGCAGTGGCAGCCACATGTCTGTATATCCCAAATCTAATTGGCTATTAGCTCTCTCCTTGGAGGAATAACCCACGGCTGATGCCACAAGCTTACATCCTCTAGTGGTTAAGAGATGTTATAAGCCACTGTAAGACCTTGTCATCTTTTACAGAAAAAACGTAATTCATGGATTACCATACCATCCAAACATCTGTGTCTATACCAAAGTAACCTACCATAACAATTAGTACTATTTAAATACCTACATATCTAATTGCTTGTGCTTCATTAGTAGGATTGAAAGGCTGTTCCTGGACAAACTGTCAACCCATCAAAGGAAACAGCCAGAACTGACCAGAGTNCCCCTTCTCATTTAGATACCTGATTTTATCCATTCCTCCCTTAGTAACACCTGTCACATCTAGTTTCTGTCTAGGTTCCTCTTCCTTTACCTTCCTGGTTCATTTCATTACCTGTTCCTGCAGTTACATCTAGATATATATACTTCTTATAGGATTTGGTGCTAGGATCCACAAATTATGTCATTTAGCTTTATTTCTGGTCTGTGTTACTTCATTAGCAAACAGCTTCTAGTTCTATCCATTTACCTGAATATTTCGAGTGATGTCTCTCTTTATGCTGAGCTATGAATCCATTTTGTAAATGTATCAAATTTTCTGTGGTTCATCTACACAATGAAGTTCTATGCAACGGGAAGTTTAAAGAAAGAGACATCAAAAAAAACGAAAGAAAAAAGAAAGAAGAACGAAAAAAAGAAAGAAAGAAAGAAAGAAAGAAAAAAAAAGAAGGAAGAAGAAGAAAAAGAAAAGAAAGAAAGAAGAAAGAAAAGAAAAGAAAGAACGAAAAGAAAAAAGAAAGGAAAAAAAAGAAAGAAAAAGAGAAAAGAAAAAAAGAAGAAAAGAAAGAAAAAAGAAAGAAACAGAAAAGGAAAAAAAAAAAAAAAAAAAGAAAAAGAAGGAAGGAAAAAGAAAGAAAGACAGAAAGAAAGAAAAGACAAGAAAGAAGGAAAGAAAGAACGAAAAAGTTAATTGACATCATGAATTTTGCAGGTAATGGATGGAGCTGCAGATATTATGTTAAGTGAAGTAACACAGTCTCAGAAAAAACAAACAATGAATGGTATCCCTCATCTGTGGATGCTAGCACCAAGTACCTAGCAACATTCATGTTTATGTTCCTCATGATCATTGAAAACAACTGTGCTCTTATATTGTGAATCCCCTAACAGGTTCTAGAATTAACCTACCATTATTTTTCAGACTTTGGAATTTTGGTATATGGGTAGAGGGTATTATGCATATTTAGAGTAATATAGTGATATATAATAAAGAATGAGGAAAAAAAGTACCACCATTTTTATTATCCACTCATCAGTTGAGGGCACTTAGGTTGGTCCAGCTCTTTTCTACTGTGAAAAGACAGCAATAAACATGGCTGTGCACGTGTCTCTGTGATAGGATGATGTAGACCTTTGGGTTCACACCAGGAGTGGTATGACGGGTCAACTTGTAAGTTCATTTTTAATTCCAAGAATTAGCCATACTGCTTTCCATAGGGGTTGCATGAGTATGCAATCCCACCAGCCGTGAATGACTGTTCCCTCTCTTCATCCCCCCCAGCATTTGGTAATTTGTTTTCCTGATCTTAGCCAGTCTTACTGGGGTAATATGAAATCTTTAAGTGGTTTTAGTTGCATTTTTCCCTAATTACTAATGGTGTTGAACGCTTTTAAGATGTTTCTTGGCCATCTTATTCTTCTTTGAGAACTCTCTGTTCAGTCTTTAGTCCTTCTTTAAATTGGGTCACTTTTTTTTGGTTCCTTTGTGTTTCTTTAGTTAATTTATATATTCTGGATGCTAAACCTCTGTCAGGTCTGTCACTGGGGAAGATTTTCTCCACTCTGTGGGTTTTTCTCTTCATTTCTCTGAATAAATTTTTAAATGGTATAATTCATCTTGATGTATATTTTATATTTGTGAGAAATTAAAAACCTACTAAAGAAGAAATTCATCATCAAAATGATCTGGACAATCTCTAAAACACTTTTTGTTCTTTTGCATTGAAGAAGTCCGAGTCATTTCCATCAGGTTAAGACCATGAAGAAATGGGATGGGCGTGGCAGCGCATGTCTTTGGTTCCGGCACTTGGGAGGCAGAGGCAGGCTAGCTCTCTGAAATTGAGGCCAGCCAGATGTACATAGTAAATTCCAGGCCAGCTGGGGTTACAGAGAGACCCTATCTCAAACAAAAAGAAAAAAAAAAAAAAAGCAACCTTCAGGGCTGGAGAAGTTAGGAGCACAGTTGCTCTTACAGAGGACTTGAGTTTCATTCCCATGTGGCACCTAACAACTGTCTGCAACTTCAGTTCCAGGGGATCCAGTCCCCTTCTCTGACTTCCATGAGCATTGCACAAGCTGGGTACTCTTACATATATGTACAAAATACATCCATAAATATAAAATAAAAATAGTAAGTGGTCAAGTTATCATTAAAGACTGTTGTGTCAACAAATAGTCCCTGAGAAAACTGAGTATCCACACTTAAAGAATAAAGTAGAGTCCTTACTTTAAAACATATGCAAAGATCATATAAACATGGATTAAGGGAGGCTAGAGAGATGGCAAGGGATTAAGAGTGCTTGTCACTCTTCTGGAAGACCTGATTTTATTTCCTAGCACCCATGTCAGGCAGCTCACAACTGCCCTCTAACTATGCTCCCAGGGATCCACACACAGGGCACGCACATACACAAATATTATATATATATATATTATAATATATATCTATATATAAGATAGATAGATTTATATATAGATAGATAGATAGATAGGTAAATAAATAGATTAAAGGTCTGAGTGTGGGCTGAGGATGTAGCTCAATTGGTAGAGTGCTAGCCTAGCATTCACAAAACCCTTGTTTTAATCCACAGAACCATGTGAAACCAGTCCTGGCTCCACATGCCTGTAATCTCAGCAGAAGTGGAAATAAGAAGACTGGGATTTTATGATTATCAGCTACATGGTGAGTGTGAGGCCCGCCTGGGCTTCTCTTGCCTCTTTGAGATCAGCATCATTTCTCCTCTCAACAAAACAAAAGAAATTCTAATTATAAGGCTAGCATTATAAAACTCCATGAAGGACAAACAAAGGAGAAATCTTGAAGAGACTGGGTTTGAAATGATTTCTTGGACATCAGACCAAAACCAAAGGTAACAACCCCAAAAAGGAACAAATAGGACTCCTTTCCACTTCGAATCCATCTGTGTGCCAAAGGACATGGTATTTATAGCCAGAATATAGAAAGAATTCTCACAATTCAACAACAGCAACAAAAGGTCCAAATAACCCCATTAAAAATATGCACAAGATTAAAAGAGATGTTTCTCCAAATGACCTGCAGGCATATGGAAAACATGCTTGGCAACTCTGATGGCAAACTCTAGTGGTCAACTTGACCCAACCCAGAATCACTTGTGAAGCAGATTGTGAGCACATCTGTGGGAGACTGTCATAAATTAGTTGATGTGGGAAGGCCTAGCCCATTGTGGGAAGCACCATTGTTAGGCAGGGGATCCTGAGCTGTATAAGAGCAGAGAAATGGTGCTGACCACAAGGAGGCAGGTGAATCTCCCTCTGCTCCTGACGGTGGTAGTGATGTGACCATCTGCCTCGCTGGAATTGTGTGCCAAAATAAACTCCTTCCCCAGAAGTTGCTTTTGTCAGGCTATTTTTCCACTGCAACAAAAATGAAACAAAGACAGCATCACTAATGTTTAGGACATCATAAATGGAAGCCACTACCTTCTATCCATTGGGAAGGCTGTTGCCCAAAGGAAAGCAAAGCCAAGAAGTAACAAGTATTAGAGAATATGTAGAAGAATCGGAACCTGTGCGCATGATTTGTGGGGATGCAAAATGGGCCTGCTGTTATGGAAAACAATGTAGCAACCCCCCTCCCCCAGTTAAAAATAGAATTACAACACGATTCAGCTAGTCCACCTCTGGATGCACACCCAAAAAAATCGAAAGCAAGACCTGAAAGAGCCTTGCACAATCATGTTCATACCATTACTATTCATGTAGCTGAAAAGCTGAAGCAAACTAAATGCTCATCAGAAGATGAACAGATAAAAATGTAGGATATATGGTAAAATATTATTCAGCCCTCAAAACCAAGATTTTGGTGTTCTAAATGACATAAACTAGCCACGAAGGAACCAAGTCTGCACGGTTGCCCTTGTGTGAAGTCCTGGGTGGTCGGCTTCACAGACAGAATGTGGAATGGTAATAGAGGAGGCTGGGGCAATGGAGAAAATGGAGTTGCTTCACTATTCGGCATTTCAGTTTCAGATGAATGAGAAATAGCCCAAAAAATGGAGCTGTGTACTCAGTGTCCCAGGGTAGCAGTTGGAAATTCATTCAGCTCAGTTGGTAGAGTGCTTATCTGGTGTGCACAAAGTCATGGACTCTCCCCAATACCACATCCATAATCCCAGCACTGTGTCTGTGTGTGTGTGTGTGGGGGGGGAATAGAAGGAGCAAGAGAGGTCAGTTGGCTGAGGAGTTAGGAGCACTGGCTGTTCTTGCAAAGAACCTGAGTTCAGCTCCCAGTACACATGGCAGCTCTGCTTTAAGTTCATCTCCAAGGGGTACATGTCCTCTTTTGGCCTCTGCAGGCATTGCGTGCACCTGGTGCACTTACCCCCATAAACACACACATGCATCCACATAAAATAATAACATAAATAAATGTTGAAAAAATAGCAAGTGTGGTGGTGCACACCTTTAATCTCAGGACTAGGGAGGCAGGGGCAGGCTGATTTCTGTGAGTCCGAGGCCAGCCTGGTCTACCTAGAAAGGATAGCCAGCCCATCCAAGGCTACCTAGTGAGGAGAGAGAGAGAGAGAGAGAGAGAGAGAGAGAGAGAGAGAGAGAGATTTATTTTGAGTTCATCCTTGGTTGCAGAGTAAATCTGAGACCATAAGACCAACTTTGTCTCAAAAGATGAAATAAAAAAAGAACTACCAAGGATGGTAAATTGTACTGTGTGGTTGGATCTTTTAACCATAATCAATAATAATTTTTTAATATATATTTTGTACAAGATTATCAAATCTAGACCTGTGTTCTCCACCCTATGCCCCCACCCCACCAGAGCTCATGTATTCTGCCAAACATGCTTTTCATCTCATTCTCAGTCTTTCTCAATATTCTCCATGTGGAAGTTGACTGTTTTGAGCAGAAGTCCACTGTTTCAGTCAGTTCTTTGATGCAGTCCTTTCTGTTGTTGTTATTGTTGTTGCTGCTTCCAATATGCATCACTCCCAACTGCTTGGACAGAAGCTCAAGGGGCCATGCACAAGAAATACTTACAACTAGGTAATTGGCACTAGCATCCACAGACGAGGGATAACATTCATCGTTTGTTTTTCTGGGACTGTGTTACTTCACTCAGCATGATGTCTTCTGGCTCCAGCCATTTTCCTGCAAAGCTCATGATGTCATCTTTCTTTACTGCTGCATAGAACTCCATTTTCTCTATTCACTCTTCAGCTGAGGGGCACTTGGGTTGGTTCCAGCTCCTTGCTATTGTGAAGAGAGCTGAAATAAATATGGCCGTGCATGTATCTCTGCGGTGGGGTGAGTCTTGAGGGTACATGCCTAGGAGTGGTATAGCTGGGTCAGGTGGCAAGTTCATTCCAAATCTTCCAAGGGTTCTCCACACTGCTTTCCATAGTAGCTGTATGAGTTTACATGCCCATCAGCAGTGGATGAGTGTTCCCCTTTCCCCACAACCTCTCCAGAACTTGGTATCATTTGTTTTCTTGATCCTAGCCAGTCTTATTGGAGTAAGATGGTATCTTAAAGTGGTTTTGATTTGTATTTCCTTAATGATTAGTGATGTTGAACACTTCTTAAGTGCTTCTCAGCCATCTCTAATTCCCAGGCCCAGATGGTTTCATGGCAGAATTCTTTAAAGATCTCAAAAAGACTTACAACCATTATTACTCAAGTTGTTTAGAAGGATACAAACAGAGGGAATTCTCCCAAATTCCTTCTATGAAGTCAGTATCACTCCAGTACCAAAACCAGGCAAAGATACAACCAAAAAGGAGAACTATAGACCTATCTCATTAATGAACACAGATGCAAATCAACCCTTCTAAATAGGATAATGGCAAATCTCATACAGACCCACATCAACAAAATCATCCATCATGACCAAGTTGGATTCATACCAGAAATGCAGAGATGGTTCAACTTATGAAAATCAATAAATATCATCAAAAATATAAATGGACTGAAAGATAAAAACCACACAATAATCTCAATTGACATGGAAAAAGCCTTTGACAAAATCCAGCATCCCTTCATGTTTAAAGTCCTAGGGGAATTGGATTGGAGAGATCACTCCTCAATGTAATCAAAGCCATATACAGGAAACGCACAGCCAACATCATCCTAAATGGGGAAATGACAGAAGCATTCCCTTTAAAGGTAGGAACTTGGGAAGGCTGCCCCCTGTCACCCCTCCTCTTCAATATAGTGCTTGAAACACTTGTTATGGCAATAAGGCAAGAAAAGGAAATTAAAGTAGTTCTAATTGGAAAAGATGAAGTCAAACTATCCCTTTTTGTTGATGATATGATTGTTTACTTAAGGGATGCTAAAAACTCCACCAGAGGGCTGGAGAGATAGCCTAGCAGTTAAGAGCACCAACTGCTCTTGCAGAGGACCTGAGTTCGATCCCCAGCACCCACGTGGTGGCTAAGAACCATCTGTAACTCCAATTCCAGGAGAACTCCAGTTCCAGGGGAATCCGACACCCTCTTCTGACCTCCGCGGCATTGCGTGACATGGGTGCACAAACCTACATGCAAACAGTACATTCATACACATACAAAAATAAATAAAAAATTTTAAAAAAATTTAAAAACTCCACGAGAAAACTCCTAGAAATGATTAAGAGCTTCAGTAAAGTGGCAGGATACAAAATTAACCTAGAAAAATCAATAGCCTTTCTTTACACCAACAACAAGCAGCTGAAGAAGGAATACAAAGAGACCTTCCCACTCACAATAGCCTCAAAACCAATAAAATACCTAGGAATAAACCTAACCAAAGACACCAAATATCTCTAAAAAAAAAAATTAAACCCTTGAAGATGGAAATTGAAGAAGACATCAGAAGATGGAAAAACCTCCCATGCTCATGGATTGGAAAAATTAATATAGTAAAATTGTCCATTCTACCAAAATTAATATACACATTCAATGTAATCTCAATTAAAATCCACAAGAGTTTTTTTCACAGGCTTGAAAAAAAAGTCCTTAATTTCATATGGAAAAACAAAAGATCCTGAATAGCCAAAGTAACCCTGAGCAAAAAGAGCAATACAGGGGGGATCTGTATACCAGACTTCAAACTATACTACAGGGCTGTAGTCATAAAAACAGCTTGGTACTGGCACAAAAACAGACCTGTTGACCAATGGAACAAACTGAAGATCCAAACTTGAGCACATACAATTTCAGTCACCTCATATTTGACAAGGGAGCCAAGAAGACACAATGGAGGAAAGACAGCATCTTCAGTAAGTGGTGTTGGCAAAACTGGATCACCACTTGTAGAAGAATAAAGTTAAACCCCTATGTCTCCCCCTGTACAAGAGTCAACTCCAGATGGATCGAAGACCTCAACATGAAACCCAAAACTCTGAAGGTGATAGAAGAAAAACTTGGCAGCAGCCTACAAGACATAGGCGTAGGAAAAGACTTCCTAAATCAGACAGAAGCTCTGCGAGAAAAAAGATTGACAATTCACAAATGGGACCGCATTAAACTCAAAAGCTTCTGTACATCAAAAGAAACAATCAAGGAAGTGAAGAGATAACCCACAGAGTGGAAGGAAAGCTTCACCACGGATACATCTGACAAAGCATTGATTTCCAGAATATATAAATTTCTCAAAAAACAAAGAAGAAAGAAAACAAATGACCCACTCAAAAGATGGAGCAAAGAGCTGAACAGAGACTTCACAAGTGAGGAATTAGAGATTGCTGAGAAACATCTTAAAAAGTGTTCAATGCCACTAATAATTTAGGAAATGCAAATTAAAACCACTTTGAGATATAATATCACTCAAATAAGACTGGCTAGTAAAAAGAAAACAAATGATACCAAGTGCTGGAGAGGTTGTGGGGAAAGGGGAACACTCATCCACTGCTGGTGGGAATGTAAACTTGTACAACCACTATGGAAAGCAGTGTGGAGAACCCTTGGAAGACTCAAAATGAGCTTGCCACCTGACCCAGTCACACTACTCATGGGTATATACCCACAAGACTCATCTTACCACAGAGATACATGCACAGCCAGATTTATTGCAGCTCTCTTCACAATAGTGAAGAGCTAGAACCAACCCAAGTGCCCCTCAACTGATGAGTGGATAGAGAAAATGTGGTACATCTACCCAATGGAGTTCTATGCAGTGGTAAAGAAAGATGACATCATGAACTTTGCAGGTAAATGGATAGAACTAGAAGATGTCATGTTAAGTGAAGTAACACAGAACAAAGAATGGTATCCCTCATGTGTGGATCCTAGTGCCAATTACCTAGTTTTAAGGCAAACTGAGCAACTTTAATGTGATCTGAAAATAACTGTGCTCTTATATTGTGAATCCCTTAACAGGTTCTAGAACTAAGCTACCATTTATTTTCAGAGTTAGGAAGTTTTGGTACATGGATGAAGGATATGTACGTATACTTTAGAGTAATATAAGTTCAATGGAATGTGAAGAAAACTAGTTTGTCATGACATTATGTCTAACCATAGTATTTATTTTATGGGAGTGCTTCTTAGTATTTCTTATACAAGACTGCTTGAGCTTTTGTCCAAGCATTTTCTAAAATATTATAAGGTAGTTAAAAGTATCAGACTGGTGTAACTTAGCCTTTCTGGATGCTTAATGACCATATTTAATGCTCATACCAATTTGGCCGAGGGATCTAAAGCATAACTTTGTTCCTTGCCCTCAGAGGTCAACTAAGTCTCAGGGGACTATGATGGGGTCATCTCTTGAAATGTTCTGCAAATGTGAGTCACCAGTCTTCCTGTGCAGGGAGGTCTTGGAGATCCACTAATGGGACTTCAGCCAGTGTCCAGTCAATAAAGAGGAAAGTCTGCTCATGCTTCAAAAAGGGAAGCCTGGTCTAGCAAGACCTGACTTTGTCCTTGAGTAGATGGAAATGGTGATTGAAAAGCCAATAGGAGCCAGGGGATCCCTACCCCACCCCACCCACGCAAAAAACCTGAATGACCCTTGAGGACCAGATCCTCAACTGACCTTGAGAAAACAAAAACCTTGGTTAATCTGGGCTGTGTGGCCCTAAACATCCAAAAGGAAAGTATAACCAAAAATAAATAGTAAGTCCTGAGAAATTATACCTCAGGTATAAAATGTGCGATCTTAGTAAAAAGACAAAAGAGCACAGTTGATTTCCCTGTCTTACTGGTAAGTGCAGCTACCCCGTGGCTGCCACTGCTTTTGCCATCCTTCAAAGACATGAAACACAGCTTTTCAACCTCCCAATATGGACTGAAGACTTATGTCTCTCCAAGAACCCTCCAAACCTTCAGTGCCAGATGGGGACTGCTGAGACATCCAACTTGTGGTCTGAGTTACTACTGGGGTTTCTGCTTCTTCAGAGTTCAGACTGCCAATGTTGGACTACCCAGGCTGTATCACAGAAACCAGTACAGAAAGATCAAGACAGGATGTGGCGCTTACTGGCCCTCATTTGGTGACCATGGGAAGGGAAAACCCCAGTGTGGAGCACAAGGGCAGAACTGATGGTGGTTTGGGCTTGCCAAGGAAGAGCCTTCAAAGAATTTCTTAAGGAAAACATGACATCTTTCGGCCTAATAAAAAAAATCATAAGCTGAAGATGCTAAAACTTATGATATATGTGGCATGCATATGTGCGTATTTTGGAGTGAAGCATATTGGAAGGAATAATAACAACAGAAAGATTGCATCAAAGAACTGATTGAAATGGTGAACTTCTGCTTGAAACAGTAAACTGCATGGAGAATTTTGAGAGAGACTGAGAAAAAGATGAAAAACATGTTTGGCAGAATGCATGAGCTCTGGTGGGTGGGGGGCAGGGAGGAGGTCACAGGTCTAGATTTGATTTGTAATGTCATTTTGTATGAAATCCACAGAGCTTCAATAAAACATTGGCTTAACAGAAGAGAAAAGAAAAGAAATGATCCTTGTCCAAATCTTCCCTCAGAATCACATCAACCCCTGTCTCCGGCCTTTCCCTGTGATCCCAGTTTTTGTTTCTCTTCCAAATTCACAGGGTGGGATATACAGAGCCCACCAAGCCAAGATCTAACCTGCTGAAGGTCATGTTCTTACCTGCAACTGACCTGGATTCAAAGATCTTTGAGAACAGGGCACGTAGTTCTCATGTCACTAATGGAGAGTACATTTCCAGTACATTTGAATACAATGCACTGGGACGGGGCATGCTGGTCATGTCCCTGAGAGTGCCTCTTAGAGCCTGCTTGACCCACTACTAGGAGAGTGGAACAAGGATTCTGCCCTGGTTGGGGAGCCTTGTCCCCCACATGCCTCAGCACCCCTCCACGGAATTTCTTAAGCATGGGCAGATTTCCTGACAAACAGTCACACTACTCTGAAGAGAGAACCCGCTCTGTGTGGGCATGCAGTCTTTGGTAGACAAAGAGGTAGCCACACAGCCTGTTAGCTCCTGAACCAATGAAACGGGGTTTTTTTGCTTTTTTTGGTCTTTTTGAGACAGGGTCTCCCTGTAGCTCCAGCTGTCCTGGAACCCATTCTGTAGACCAGGCTGGCCTTGAACTCACAAAGATCTGCCTGCCTCTGCCTCCCAAGTGCTAGGACTAAAGGCGTGTGCCACCATGCCCGGCACGAAACGTTTTTAGAGGAGAGAGGATCTGCTGGGATTTGACTTAGCGATAGCCTTCCGTACCGTACAGACAGGTGCCAAAGTATAACTGCAAACACGGCGGAGTCCCACAGGGGCAGAAACCATCATTAAGTAGTAAACAATGGGGAAAGAGTCGAAAGCAGAGAAAATTATTGAATAAATAGAGTGAAAGTGACTGCAGTGACAAACTGCAAGGCTAGAGAAGAGTCATTCTGTGACTGAAGAGACTTGCAGAGTGCCAGTCACTAAATAACCCCTACGAAAGACCCATCGCCCCTACCATCCCTGAAACCTAACCACTCACCTGTATCTCTCACTCCTCAACCATCTCATGTGAGCTGACCCAGGATCTCCCACTGAGGTGACCTGAACACTCTCACCTGAGGTAACTCATGAACTCTTATTTGAGGTGACCTGTGGATCGACCTGAGATAACCCAGGTATTCCCATGTGAGGTGATCCAAAGACTCCTACCTGAGGTGACCTAAGTACCTTATTGCTCCTTTGTCTGCTAAAAAAAGCTGCACACAGAAACGAATGCTGTCTAAAGAGCTCTCTCTTGGCTCACTCAGCAGCAACAATTTGGGGCTGAGCCAGGTGACCTTCACTGCAATGCTCTTTTCAGCTATAATTTTTGTCTTGACACTAGATCCTTTGGGGGACAGTGAATAGTGCACACAGCAGTGCTCTATGAATAGGAAAGAGAGGGGTCAGCTCAGACTTGGCAGGTCAGGAAAGCTCTGTGGAGGGCTCGTAGGTGTAAAACACCTTCACGACCAACCCATCTCAGATTTGGCTGCACTGCGATGACAGGTTTTGTTTTTTTTTGGATCCGTTTATGTGCCTGTCTTTACCTACATAAACAGCTCTTTCTAAAAATATAGATTCTGTTAACCTACTATAAAAATGTATTTATTGAAGATAAAAATAAGAAAAGTAAAATTATAATCACTTGTATCTAAGCACAATGATTGTTAATAAATCCAACTATTTCTTTTCTTCTCACTCCTTTTGTCCAACATTACAGTATAGATTTTCCAATTATTAAGTAGTGTATGAAAGCTAGGTTTTAATAGCTATACAATATTATATGATAGGTAAACAAAGCTAATTTCCTATTGTCTTTATTTTCCAATATTTTAAATAATGTCAAATATACAAATCTGTGTGTGCATTTCTGACACATTTTTGGATGAATTTCTGAAAACAGGGTTCCTGGCTGGGTGATCTAACAGAATGGGCTAGGTGGGTTTATAAGCAACATATGTTTATTTCTTATAGTTCTGGAGACTGGAAATCCTTGATTTTGTGGTCACGTTAGGGATGACTTTGGTGTCAGGTGGGATGCACTTCCTTGCCACAGATCGTAACTTCTTGCTGTGTGCTCACATGATGAGGGGAGCTCTCTGGGCACTAACTTGAGTCACGGTTTCATCCTCATTATTAACGCTCCTACCAAAGCCCTGGTTCCTAATACTGTCACTTTGTGGGCTGGTATTTCAGTAGTGATTAAGTCACTGCCTGACAACTTGGAGGTGACCCAGAGAGGACATTTGCATAGCAGACAGGCTGATACTTAAGGAGGGTTATTTGTAAACAGAAGTCTGGGAATATCCCTGATTCCATTTTTTTGTGTGTGTAGTGTTGGGGGGTGGTACATGTTGCATGGATATGTGCCAATGTGTGTGTGCGAATGTGTACAGAGGCCAGAGATCAACCTCAGATGTTGTTCTTCAGAAGCTGCCCACCTTATTTTTTGAGGCAGGGTCTCTCCCTGGAAATCTGTGATTCATCTGGATCCGCTGGCCAGCAAACACCCCAGGCTCCTCCTGTCTCAGCCTTCCCAGCACTGGGATCTTATAGGCATGTGCCATTGTGCCTGGAATTTTTTATGTAGGATCTCGGGGTCAAATTCTGGTCCTCATGCTTCTGTCAAAAGTACTTTACTGGCTGAATAAAATCTCACATTTGGGGCTAGAGAGGTTGCTCAGTGGCTAAGAGGATTTGCAGTTCTTGGGTTCAGTTCCCAGCACCTACATGAAGGCTAGCAATCTCCATAACTCCAGTTCCTGGGGATCTGATGCCCTCTTCTGGCACTGCCGGTATTGCATGCATGTGATGCACTTACATACAATCAGGCAAAATACTCATATACATAAAATAAAAATTGATTAAAATCTCACATACATAGACTTTGTAACAGAGGAAACTGAGTTTAAAGAACTTTTATGGTAATACCCAAACAGAATGCTTAGCATTGTGCAGTTCCAACATGGTTGATGTCTAGGCAGATTTTCCTCCTTTTGATAGGAGGCTGTGTTTGAACTTGGCTTACCAGAAAAATCATGAGTAGAAGAGCAGTAATGTTGTGACCATCCTGGCTGAAGTGCAGATTTATAGACACTGTGCCTTTGACTATCAGACCATTGGAATGGAGGGCCTCAAGGAACTAGAATTTCCCGAGGAGTCTCATATAAGGAGAGGAGGCTAATGCTCGGTACCAGCTTTACGGGAAGTTTTTCTCTCAGGAAAAGACTTTGCAGTTCTGGCCACTTATCAGACCACCTTGCAGGACAGAGTGGAGCCCAGATAATGACAGGTCAGTGATGGGCAGGACCACAGCTTGATCAAAACTTCTTATTAATATATAAATAGACTCTTGCTCTCTATTTACAAGTAACCCCTCCATTGATGGAGTAGTCACTGGCTCTCTTTGTTCTTTATCCCAATGTGGCCATTTGACTGCTTTTTTTGTCTCTGCTTTTTTGTTGTTGTTGTTGTTGTTGTTAGATCTCTCCGTCTCTGTGTATTTGTTTCCTCTCTGTTTCTGTCTCTATTTCTGTATATGAATCTTCCTCTCTTTGTCTATGTCTCTCTCTGTCTCTCAGAGATCAGGGTATCCCCTCTTGCAGTCTCTTTCTCCCTGACAGAGTTGATAAAGCCTATCCTAGCCTTGCCGTCTCCCTCCCTTTCACTGCTAGTGTTGGGCCTGTCCCTTTGCTTATTGCCTGGAACCCCCACCCCAAAAAACTTGAATTACAGCCGCACTGTCTAGGTACTTTCCGGACTTCTAACACACACGCTAGGTCTCATGGATCCTCTCCCCACTTCCTGCTTCCTCTGAAGTCCAGGAAGAGCCAGAAACCATTAAGGATCCCAGCAAGCTGGGATATTCTGAGAACTAAAGGATCTGTCTCCCTCCTCCAGGCCGCTGTCTGGTGTACACAGTACTGTCCTCTCCTAACCCACTCTTACTTCAGAGCCTCATCATGGCTGCCTGTGGCCATGAAGCGGTAACTCTCCTAATAGAGCTCTTCTCTGTCTCACCTTCCTTTCTTTTATATGAAGTTGGAATGCTTGTCTGTTTAACTGGCCTGCTGAGAATGCGTGGCTGAGCCTCAGTTGTTACAGCTCCAGGAACACTATTGATAGATTTGTTTTTCCTTCTAAAGGCAGCTGTAAATCTCAGAGGTCTTCATAGTAATCAGAGGCTGAAGTAACCTACCCAACAGGTCCCATCCATTCTGAGCATCTTATAGGGCCCCATGGCTTTAACTCAGAGTTATTAGAGAGTTATTAGAGTGCTCAGATACAGAAATAGTCATGAGCCGGGGGTGGGGGGTGGGGGGGCGTAGGAGAGAAAGGGCATCATGGGAGGTGTTTCCTTCACTTGCGAAGGAAGTGGGTGGAGCTTCAGTACTCTGTCCTTTCTTTACACTCCCCACCCTTCCTGTCAGCATCCACCCTCCCCAACCCTACCAGCTGACGCTTTCCAGCATGCAGACTCCTTCTGATTACAGCAAGGAAAAAAACAAAACATGGGACACTCATAGATCAAGGGAAAGTGAAACATTGCCAAGGGACTCAGAGTGCAAGTTCTCTGTGACAGATGTGGACCTGTCTTCCTCCATTGCCAAGGGACGCAGAATGCAAGTTCTCTGTGACAGACGTGGACCTGTCTTCCTCCATTGCCGAGGGACACAGAATGCAAGTTCTCTGTGACAGACGTGGACCTGTCTTCCTCCATTGCCGAGGGACACAGAATGCAAGTTCTCTGTGACAGAAGTGGACCTGTCTTCCTCCATTGCCAAGGGACGCAGAGTGCAAGTTCTCTGTGACAGACGTGGACCTGTCTTCCTCCATGCCAAGGGACGCAGAATGCAAGTTCTCTGTGACAGACGTGGACCTGTCTTCCTCCATTGCCAAGGGACGAAGAATGCAAGTTCTCTGTGACAGAAGTGGACCTGTCTTCCTCCATTGCCAAGGGACGCAGAATGCAAGTTCTCTGTGATAGACGTGGACCTGTCTTCCTCCAAACTAAAACACTTGTGCTCTAGAGTTAGACTTGATTAGCATTCTGGATCAGAATTCTGTTCCTTTCATTAAGTGGATTAGAATAGGCACGTTATGCCTTGACCCTAATAATAGGGGAAAAAAACCTGCAGATTTACCAGGATGACTGACATATCCCAACCGAGGTAGGACCACGTGATTACTGCTCAGGCTGAATTCAAGTTTATTATGGGTACTTAAGGGACAACTAACAACAAAGGCAAAACAATGGTGATGGTAAATGTCAACAGCTCCAACATGAGGCCTGGCTTTATCCACCATCTGTACGTAAAAGGCGTACCCAGAGCCCCAGCAGCCGTACTTCTTCCTTCTTCCTGCCTCCCTACTTGGCCAATGCTGGGCAGAAAACAAGTAAATCGTTTGCATGACTCCCTGGAGGATGGAAAGAAGGCAGCTGTCAGCTCCTTTCGCTTGAGTAGACAAAAGTTTCAGTTTATTTCAGGGAAGGTGGAACTGGAGCAAATGGTGCGTGTCAGAGAGGCAAACCTGCTAACAGATGAGTCCATCGCAGAGGCTGGAATATGGTCTTGTGCGGGCTCTGCGATAAGTTTTCCTTATTTAGAGTTGTCCAGGAAAAAAAAGATGATTAGAAACATTCCTAAGTAATGAACAACAGGTAATTAGCTATATAGATGCTGTTGACAGAGGACAGAGGTATGATATAATTTCAGTCACCAGTTACACTGTTTCTTTAAAGGGTTTTGTTTTGCTGGGTCTACGGTTGCCTAGGAAAGAGGAGTGTGGGTGTAGGAGGCGACATGCCACGCTGTGTGTATTTCTGTATATGTGAGGAAAGTGGGCAGCTAGAACTGAAGATTCTGCCACTGTCTTCTCCTTAGGTAGATGGGAGCCATGTGCGTGTTGCTGGGATAGAAACAGAACCTCAGAAACAGTCTAACATTAAGCACTTTGATCCTCAGAAACAATCTAACAAAGCACACTTTCTCCAACACATTCTATTTTTTAAACCAGTCCTGGGGATCAAGTACCACATTTATTCTGTCTTTGATTGCTTGCTTCTTGGTTTATTCTGTGTAACAGAACCTTCCTATCCCTCCATTTTCCTGCAGGTAGTTTATAGTAGACTTTGATAATCATTACATTGGCAAAGCTCTCTTTCTCAGAAGTGTGAGGCAGCAAGGAGGGTGAAGGGTACCCAAGCCTCGCTTCACACATGTGACGGTGGACTCCCAGGCCTATGGCCTTGGTCCTGCAGTCCTCTCCCACTGGGAGATCCACCCCAGCAGGATGCTGTACTATGGAGGGCAGATGAGATGGAGACTCCTAGTCAAGGGCTGCCTCTCCTACTTCTTCCTTCCCCTCCACCCCAAGCTCATGCTAGTGTTCAGCAGCACCACGTTGTTCACAGGACTCTACACCTGCTAGGCTGATTGCATTTTCTTACTGGCTGTTATTACTGAGCTCAGTGCATAGCAATCAGTGGCTCTGTCTTGTTTCTTCCAACTCTGTATTTTTCCATTTTCTTATATCCTTAAACTTTCAGACACAGCAAGATGTCAGTTTGTTTCTGGGTATTGATGAACTGGTCTGATTTTATGACTTGAAAACAATGCATTAATTAAGTAATAATTGACCTCTTCTAGAAGCCATGTCCCTGGAGCTCAGTCTTGATCTGCAAATTGGAAATCAGAGCTGAAACACTGGCCTGGTGCCACACACACACACACACACACACACACACACACCAGCCACACTAGACAAAGACCTACCCTTCGGTCCTCATGTGTATTTCTTAATTACCTTATCTCATGGATTGTGGTGTGACTTTCATAAAATAAAATCCACATATGTCCAGGTTGTTGAGTTTGACAATTATATATAGCTGTGTAACTGCTACACACAGCATGAGAAAAGTTACCCCAAGCCTGGGAATGTCTTGTGCCCCTGTGAGGAGGGGGGAGGAAGAAATAAGGGGAGTCTGAAGCTCAAAGACATTTCTTTGGGAAAATATGATTCACTGTTCTGTTGTTTTTGTTGTTGTTTTTTTACCTCTGATTTCTTTAAAGAAAATACTGTTAAATAAAAATAAATCTATCCTTTTAACTTGACTTTCCCCCTTTCCATTCTAAAGTCATCCACACTTATCACGATGGTCTGATGACTTAAACACAGAGCCAGGCAGTCCAAAAAGGCAAAGTCCAGCCACCAGTCCTCAGTTACAGGCAGGCCATCTCAACTGACGTGGAGAAAGCCTTTGACAAAATCCAGCATCCCTTCATGTTTAAAGTCCTAGAGGGAATTGGACTGGAAGGATCATTCCTCAATGTAATC
Source organism: Rhizomys pruinosus (assembly GCA_009823505.1). Lineage (NCBI taxonomy): Eukaryota > Metazoa > Chordata > Mammalia > Rodentia > Spalacidae > Rhizomys > Rhizomys pruinosus. Next base: position 241,744 of record VZQC01001088.1, on the reverse strand, counting down.
AAAGCCATATACAGGAAACCCACAGCCAATATCATCCTAAATGTGGAAATGACAGAAGCATTCCCCTTAAAGGTAGGAACTCGGCAAGGCTGCCCCCTGTCACCACTCCTCTTCAATATAGTACTTGAAACACTTGCTAGGGCAATAAGGCAAGAAAAGGAAATTAAAGGAGTTCTAATTGGAAAAGAGGAAGTCAAGCTATCCCTTTTTGCTGATGATATGATTGTCTACCTAAGGGATGCTAAGAACTCCACCAGAAAACTCCTAGAAATTATTAAATACTTCAGTAAAGTGGCAGGATACAAAATAACTCTAGAAAAATCAGTAGCCTTTCTTTACATCAATAACAAGCAACTGAAGAAGAAATACAAGCCTCAAAAACAATAAAATACCTAAGAACAAACCTAACGAAAGACACCAAGGATCTCTACAACAAAAATTTTAAACCCCTGAAGAAGGAAATTGAAGAAGACATCAGAAGATGGACAAACCTCCTATGCTCATGGATTGGGAAAATAAATATAGTAAAAATGTCCATTCTACCCAAACTCGTGTACAGATTTAATGCAATCCCAATCAAAATCCCCAAGAGCTTCTTCACGGGTTTGGGGAAAAAATCCTCAATTTCATTTGGAAAAACAAAAGACCCTGAATAGCCAAAGCAACCCTGAGCGAAAAGAGCAATACAGGGGGGATTGCTATACCAGACATCAAACTATACTATAGGGATATAGTCATAAAAACAGCTTGGTACTGGCACAAAAACAGACCAGTTGGCCAATGGAATAAAACTGAAGATCAAACCTGAGCACATACAATTTCAGCCACCACATATTTGACAAGGGGGCCAAGAAGACACAATGGAGGAAAGACAGCATCTTCAGCAAGTGGTGTTGGCAAAACTGGATTGCAACCTGTAGAAGAATGAAATTAAACCCCTACCTCTTGCCCTGGGAGAGGTAGGGGTTTAATTTCTGACAAAAGTCAATTCCAGATGTATCAAAGACCTCAACGTGAAACCCAAAACTCTGAAGGTGATAGAAGAGAAACTTGGCAGCAGACTACAAGACATAGGTGTAGGAAAAGACTTCCTAAATCAGACAGCAGCTGCACAAGAAATAAGATCGAAAATTGACAAATGGGACCTCATTAAACTCAAAAGCTTCTGTACAACAAAAGAAACAATCAAGGAAGTGAAGAGAAAACCCACAGAGTGGGAGGAAAACTTCACTGCAGATACATCTGACAAAGCATTAATTTCCAGAGTATACAAGCTACTCAAAAAATAAAGAAGAAAGAAAACAAATGAATCACCCAAAAGATGGAGCAAAGAACTGAATAGAGACTTCACAGAGGAGGAATTAGAGGTGGTTGAGAAACATCTTAAAAACTGTTCAATGTCACTAATAATTAGGGAAATGCAAATCAAGACAACTCTAAGATATCATCTCACTCCGATAAGACCGTCCAGGATCAAGAAAACAAACGATATCAAGTGCTGGAGAGGTTGTGGGGAAAGGGGAACACTCATCCCTTGCTGGTGGGAATATAAACTTGTACAGCCACTATGGAAAGCAGTGTGGAGAACCTTTGGAAGACTCAAAATGAGCTTGCCATTTGACCCAGTCATACCATTCCTGGGTATATACCCACAAGACTCATCTTACTGCAGAAATACATGCATAGCTATATTTATTGCAGCTCTGTTCACAATAGCAAAAAGCTGGAACCAACCCACATGCCCCTCAACTGACCAGTGGATAGAGAAAATGTGGTACATGTACACAATGGAGTTCTATGCAGCGGTAAAGAAAGACAACATCGTGAACTTTGCAGCTAAATGGATGGAGCTAGAAGATATTATATTAAGTGAAGTAACACAGTCCCAGAAAAAAAAACACAAATGGTATCCCTCCCATCTTGCAGATGCTAAGCACCATAACCCAGTTGTAAATATTTCTTGTGGAGAGGGACATATTAAAGAACAACAACAGAAAGACTGCATCAGAAAATGACTGAAATGGTGAATCGGTAGGGGTGGGAGGGATGGGAGGGGACACAGGTCTTATTCAATTAATGTAATTTTAATTGACATAAGTTCAACAAGTATCAATTTTGCCCAGACTCTGCTACAGTTACATGGTGTTTTAGGACTTAGTAAAAGTAAATTATGTGTATATTAAACAACATTGGTTTAAAGGTTCTGATAAAAATGGTAGTTGCACCTTAGTTAATTGGAATATAAATTGTTGTCCACATTTGTTTTACTTAAATCTGAATAACAATAACTTTGGGATGGCACATACAAATGTCTCTATAATTTTTCTGTTTGTAAACAGTACATCTTGTAGCATTCTCTTTTACCTGTGGATGATTTAACTTAAAAATTAAGTGCTTCTCAAGTTAATGACATACAGTCACCCAAAATGGCTTGGGTGAATTTGATAAAATCCAGTGCCTTGATTCCTGCCTATAGGTATGTGTACTATCAATGCCTTTTTGAGACTCATGGGTCAAGAAAAACAAAACCTAAATTAAAAAGGGGGATACAGATATGTATGAAACCTTTTTTGTCAAAAACTTTGCAATTCAAAAATCTTAAAACAACTACGGGAAAAGATTTGTATGTCCCACAGGGTCAAAAGTCACCAACTTAACACTGAGAAAGAAAAGACACGCTTTGCATTGTAGTAGGATGTACCAGGAAAGTGCCAACGAAAGGTTGACCTGTCTGAACATTGAAAAGGAAGAAAATGCTCAGAATGCTACAGGCATAAAACCCCTCTGTGGATCCTACTGTAACAACTCATTTATAATAGGTCCTAATGAAAGTTACCTTCTAGGTGCCACAAAGTTTTAAATATGAGAGATTTTCTTACTCTCTTCATAGAACAAGGAGGAATATGATGATGATGAGGTCTTCTCTATCTGTAAATTGGGGCCAAACTGTTAGAGTAATCTCTTATAAACCCGGTAAAAATGCCCTTCTTTAATTGACTAATAGACATGGAACTGTGAAAAAGTATTATTCTCTATTCAGAACCAAATATAATACTAAAGTCTCCTTAAGCTGTGCACTTAGAAATATATTAATACAGGAGAGCTCTGATATCGCAATGGATTATTCTACCAAGAGGATGTTGGACAGGGATCAGCCCCCCCCCACACACACACACAGGTGAAGGCTTCTGCCTGTAAACTGGGATAACCTGCAAGAAGAGAGGCAAAAAAGCCCTGCTGTCGAAACCTGATGTAAGCATGGGAAAAATGTATTGAGACGCAACTTGCAAGTGTAAGTTGGTCTTGGAATACCAAGAGAGTGTTACCAAAGGCCACTAAACCAATAAAGCAAATATAGGTCTCCTTGAGTCAAGCAAGACTCCTCCATCAGCACCAGCTACACCTCACCTGCCTGGAAATACTGTGCAGCAGTGGCAGCCATATGTCTGTATATCCCAAATCTAATTGGCTATTAGCTCTCTCCTTGGAGGAATAACCCATGGCTGATGCCACAAGCTTATATCCTCTAGCGGTTAGGAGATGTTATAAGCAACAGTAAGACCCTGTCATATTTTACAGAAAAAAAATGTAATTCATGGATTAACATACCATCCAAATATCTGTCTATACCAAAGTAACCTACCATAGCAATTAGTACTGTTTAAATACCTATATATCTAACTGCCTATGCTTCATTAGTAGGATTGAAAGGTTATTCCTGGACAAACTGTCAGCCCATGAAAGGAAACAGCCAGAATTGACCAGAGTCCAAAATGACAGCTCCAGAGAAAGTAGACTGTTTTGCTTCTTGTCCACCCGTGCCCCTTTTCTAAGCCTAGGGAACAATATGCAGAAGAGGGGACATGGTAGAATGTTAGGGCTCCGATTGAGGTGAATGGTGAAACTACAGCAATATAGACTGGACACTTATTTGATCAACTTGATTGAACATACAAGTCCCTCAGCTGGATGGTGGGACCCTTGGGCTGTGTGGGTTTGGGCACAACTGCTTGCAAATTGGTTTTACATGAAGGATGTTTGTACTCATAAATTATTACTTATTGTTAAAAAATGAAAAAAAAGTAATAGAAAAAAATAAAGCACTATATAGAAAAGGGAAAAAAATAAAGTTATTATTGAGAGACATATATTGCTTCCCATGATTTTAGCTTCTCCTTGCATTCTTGGTCTAGGTTTGTATTTCCACAGTTACACTGTCATTAACTACTTTCTGTTGCCACTTGAACATATTTGTTTCTTTCTTCCACTCTTTAGATTGCTTCAAGTATTATCTGAAGGGCTGGTTTTCTGGACATGGATTCTTTCAGCCTGTTTATGTCATGAAAGATTTTCCTTTCTCTTTCAACTCTAATGGACATTTTTGCTGGGTAAAGTGTTCCAGTTGGCATCTATTAGTCATTTAGAACTGGAAACCCACAGAACCTTTGCACCACATGAGGTCTACCTACTAGCTCTCCAGGGCTGGTTGCAAAACCTCAAGTCCATTCTTAAATCCTCTATGAATAAAGCTGAGAATCCTGAAAGAGGACCCTTTCCCCTGTATCTAGGCTATGAATTATCACCTAAGAACTTTCATTTCTAAAAGCCATCAGGAGGCTAAGGAGACTGCTCAGTCAGTAAAGTGTGTGCCTTGCAAGCATGAGAACTTGAGCTTGACTCCTGGGTCCATGTGAAAATGTCAGATGTGTAGTGGTGTGTTTTGTAATCCTAGTGCTGTGAAAGTGGAGACAGGAGGGTGCCTGGGACTTACTAGCCAGCAGGTCTATTAGTCAAACTAGTAAGTTCTAGGACAAAAAGCTGGCAAAGGAGAGAGATATTTCTGAGGGCAAAGTTGAGGATGTCTTCTGGCCTCTATATGGCAGCTAAGAACCCTTCATAACTTCAGCTCCAGGGGATCTGATGCCTTCTCCTGACTATGCAGCCATTGCATGACACAAGTGCACTTATACACATGCAGGTAGTACAATCACACACATAAAATATTTTTTAAAAAACAGAACAAAACAAAAAATGACAAAAACCAAAAAACTAAAACAAACAAGCAAATAAACAAAAAATAAACTTTGTGGTCTATAGAGGTTGTAAATCTGCCTCTCTCATAGTTTCAAAGGGTGTCACAGAATATTCCGGTGACTTCCTGCTCCAAATTCCATTCTGAAGCTAGTTCTTATTTATCCAGAGCCAAGGAATCCTTGCAATTACCTTCATTTAGGATTTTCATTAAGTCCCCAGTTGACAGGAACCCTGTGGGGCGCAAATAGAAACCTCCTGTTCCTGCTTAGCCTGGAGCAGAGATGCAACAGGCCTGTATGCTAAGTGCACCCTTTCATCTGGAAATAAGTACAGGTCCCCACGTGGTTGCAAAGAATAAGGCAGGGGGATCACATTCACCCAGGATCACAGAGCAGAGAGGAAGAACACTGTGAGGCAACAGGAAGCATCATTCCTCCATGGTCGGAGCTCCAGCTCCTGCCTCCAGCTTCCTGCCCTGAGTTCCTACCTTGGGCTCCCACGGTGATAACTGTGACCTGGGAGATGTAAGCCAAGTAAACCCTTTCCTCCACAAGTTGGTTTTGGTCAGAGTGTTTTGTCACAGCAATGGAGAAGCTAACTTAAGACAGTTTTTAAACATGTTTATGGTTGCTTTTTATTTTATTTTATTTCTTTTTGGTCTTTTCGAGACAGGGTCTCCCTGTAGCCCCAGCTGTCCTGGAACTCACTCTGTAGACCAGGCTGGCCTTGAACTCACAAAGATCTGCCTGCCTCTGCCTCCCAAGTGCTAGGATTAAAGGCGTGCACCATGGTTGCTTTTTAAAGCATCTATATGATGGCTTACAAAATGATGGGTTTCCTTATGACAGCTTCAAACGTGCATAATTTGATCATATTCACCTTCATCACCTCTCTTGTCCCCCCCCACCTCTGCTAATCCTGCTTCTCAATGAATCCCATCTCCACCTCAACCCACAATGTTGCTGAAGGACCAACTTCTTCCAAAACCTTCTTTGGTTTTATGTGTGTGAGTGTATTGCCTAAATGTATGTAAGTGCACCCATGTTGCGTGAAGTCAGAAAAGTGTGTCAGGTTCCCCTGAAACTGGAGTCATGGATGATCATTAGTGCCATGTGGGTGCTGGGAATGAAACCCAGGTCCTTTGGTTCATGTTTGTGGACTGTGTAGTGGAGAGAGGGAGGTGAGGCCTAGCCTGTGCTCATCCTAGCTTGTGCTCATCCCTGTCTTTGCTGGCTGTGGATGCAGTCTGCTGCCTTGACTCCCTGCCACTGATGGGCAAGCCACATAAACCTTTCTTGCTTAAATTGGTTTTGACAGAGTGTTTGATCACAGCAGGAGGAAGAGAAACTGAGGCAGTCGCCCTTCCTTCCAGTAACCTCTTCTGCATGTACTGTCCACACTAATTGTTAGTATGATACTATACCCTACTGTCTGCACTAACTGTTAGTGTGACACTACACCCTCCTTTCCATTCTCAGAAGAGGTATGGCAAGGCACACAGACCTGGCACCAGGCTACATGGTGTGACACACTGGCCAGTTACTCAGCCTTGCTGGGCCTGTTCCGAAGGCTAACAATGTTGTTTCCCACACAGTGACTGAGAGGGTGGAATAAATGCATATATTTTCCCTGTCCACCTGCGAGAAGCCTCAGAAACATGTCAGAGTTGGGTTGCAACTTGCTGACATGCCAGGGGGAACATGGGGGTCTGAGTATACCTGCTTTTTTTCTCCCCAAATACCTGACAGAGCGGCGTAGGAGAGAAGGTTTCTTTTGTCTCACGGGTTTGGAGGACTTCGGCCCATCATGGTGGGGAAGGCTGAGGGACGGTGGGGCTTCTCCATGGCAGTGGGAGCTTGAGATTGCTGCTCCACAGCTGTCAATCATCCTGGATTAGATACTGTCAGAAAGCAGGGTCAAGTGTAGGGTGGGAAACAGGAACATATGGTCCGTCTGTCAGCTGTGTGTTCTTATCTGTCCTCAACATGGTTACTCAGAGATCTCATTGTGTCTCCAGCTTCAAGATCACAGAGTGACCACACTTGATGGTGCTGGCCTATGAAGTAGCTTGTGATGAGTGGGAGGGCACCGTGAACATCAGGTCACGTATGAGCACTAGGCCAAATGCCAGTCAATAGCTGTCACAGCTGCTTCTAATTATTTCTTTTTTTTTTAATTTTTAAATTTTATTTATTTCGGTATGTGTATCAATGTACTGTCTGCATGCAGGTTTGTGCACCCCTGTCGTGCAATGCCGCGGAGGTCAGAAGAGGGTCTCGGATTCCCCTGGAACTGGAGTTCTCCTGGAATTGGAGTTTCAGACGGCTCTCGGCCGCCATGTGGGTGCTGGGGATCGAACCCGGGTCCTCTGTAAGAGCGGTCGGCGCTCTTAACCGCTAGGCCATCTCTCCAGCCCCCCTAATTATTTCTTAAAGTATTTGTTTTTAGTACAGAGTATGGCACAACATGGTGAATGGTCCATCTTTCCAAGTAGTAGCTATGTGTGCCTTGTCTCTCCCCCCCGCCCACACACACACAGTAAGCACCTAGAAGAAGGAGAAACAACCTGTCCACCCATGTTCTTGGCCTCCCAAGTGGCCCAGCACAGGGCTTCTGGCTCTCTCATAGTGGGTAGCATGGTCTTTCTTCACTGTAGTCACATTTTCATGGATGGTCCTTTATTAACTATGAAATGATGCTGGGTGTCATGGTGGGTGTCATCTGAAGATTCTAAGTCACACCTCATCCTTCCACATCATGGTAAAGTGAGTCAGCTGTCCTAGACCAGGTGGAGCTTCACCCCTATCTGCACTGTCCATGTCACAGGTGTGGACTGGAGTTCAGAGAGCACCTGCCGATATTTCCAGGTTCTTGTGTTCAGGAACAAAGAACTGGATCAAGTGCAGACAGTGCTAGAAACAGTTTAAGAAAGAGAAAGGGGCTCCCAAGAAGGGAAGTGGGCTAGAGGGATGCCAGGAGTCCTCATTGTTTATGAGTCATTTGCATAGTGACCCTTTCTTCTTAGGAGAACTCTAGTTTCCCTTATGCATGGCCTGTCCCTTACATGTAGCTCTGGTGGGGAGAGGGTGCCAGTCTTTCAACCAACTGACCTCTTGATGCCTTTATCTCCATGCCCCACTCAATCTATATAGCATGACTGTCACCAGCTGTGGGCCAAAAGCAGACTGAGACATGTAAGCAGATGTTAGTCACCTGAAACATGTAAGCAGATGTTAGTCTCCTGAAGTCCTAACACCGGAGGTCTGGAGATCTGTGGTGGAGAGGCTCGCTTTCCCACACTACATCCACACACAGGCATCAATACATACTGCCCACGCTGCCTCTGTGCGCATTTCCCACAAAGCCATTTCCCATAAGCCTTCTAGTTCTTTTAATGTAATGTCCAGAGGAAATCCTAAAGGGACCGGTCCCTCACAGCTCCACATCAGACTCTGATTGGCAGTTTGTTTCTAGGAGCAACGACATCTATTTAGACCCTGGTCTCCACCGCTCTCAAAGCCTGTTACATTGCATTTAAATGCTTAAATGGTGCTTTCAGACGTGTGTGTGTGTGTGTGTGTGTGTGTGTGTGTGCACAGGTGTATGCATGGCCAGGTGTCTGCCTCTCCATCTTATTTTTTGGAGACAAGCTATCTCACTTAATGCAGAGCTCATCCTTTTGGCTAGCTTGGCTTGTCCAGTGAACCCCGGGATCCTCCTCCCTCCATCTCCCCAGTGCTGAATTTATACCACAGTGTTTTTTTACATGAATACTGGAGATTGAATTCTGGTCCTCGGGATGTGTGGCAAGTACTCCACCAACTGAGCCAGCTCCATAGCCCTGTGATCCTAGAATCATCGTCCATATCACCAAAAAGACAGCAGAGGCCTTGAGTTACATCATCTTATTGATATGCTTGAATGAAAGCCCAGGAAGTCATCAGGTCTCCCATTCATTCTGAGGTTGTCCTTATCACATGGGGGGGTGACAGTTGCTTGAGGATGCTTCTTATTTCTTGTCTCAGTGCCTGTATGTGCCACCCCATCTGCTGATAGTAGCCTCAAATGTCTTTAGCTTTATTTAAGAGGAAATCACTGTAATTTGTGTCAACCATGAAATGACAGCTGTGTGACAATCAGACTGAGAGGAGAGTGGTGGATGACACGGGCTGTCCTTAACTGGAATCTGTACACACTTTTGCCCATATTCACAACCTATCTTTAACTTGGGAGTTAATTTTTATTTTAAGGTTGAATTATTACAAAGCATGTTCTTTAGCTATTTTAATTGACTTTACTTTTATAAGATTAAAACATATTTCATTTATATATGTGAAGATGCCCATGGAGGCCAGAGGAGGGTGTCAGGTCCTCTGGAGCTGGAGTATAGGCAGTTGTAAGCCACCTAAGGTGGGTGCTAGGAACTGAACTTGGGTCCTCTGGAACAGTAGCAGTCACTCTTAACCTCTGAGTCATCTCTCAGCTCCCAAATTCTCTCTTAAAACAATTTTCTGATGAAACCATGAAATATGCAGATAAATGAATGGAACTAAAAATTTGCATGCTAAATGGAGTAATACAGACTCAGAAAAACAAGTAATGTGTGTTCTCCCTCATTTGTGGATTTTAGCACCGAATCCTTCTATGTAAGTGTATATCCTGATATAACTGGAGGAACCAGGAAAATGGAAAGGATCCAGGAGGTGAAGGAAGAGAAGGAACCTGAGAGAGAAGAACAGTCAGAAACAGGTGTTACTAAGGGAGAAATGGCTAAAATGTGGGTATTTAAATGGGAGGGAGGGAAGGTTACACAAGGAAAAAGGGAAAGAAGGAGCTCAAGAGAGGTGGGACCGTAGGAGACTGGTATTATCAAGGCAGAAATGGAGAATATGGAGACACTTTAATGGGGAAGGCATGGAGGGAGGGCTAGAGGTCCAAGACCAAATAACCACATCAATGACCAGCACAGCATACTGCATTGGTGCAGTACTGGCACTTTTATCTTGGGGGCAATAACTGGGTACCTAATTGGACTTAAAGCCTACCTCAGTGGGAGGAAACTCATGTGTGGTGCTGTAAACAAAGCCAAGCACACATCATGGAGAGGTCATAGATCTTAGAGAAATCCCCAAGGAAGTCAAATCCCTAGAGTAATGTAACTTCTTACTAAATGCAAAATATGTGTCCTTATAGTTGCCTTCAAGTGTCCCAGTCACCACTGTACAAGGAAGCTTCTTTTGCACCAGACAGAGACTATTACAGAGCACCACAACTGGTCACACATTGTCTATGAATTTTTCAAGCCTAAGTGGCACATCTACAATGCAACCTCTACACCCAAGTCTCACACAACCTAGAACAAGGGTCAAGATGACACTAATGAATCTCTCAACTCTCATTAATGAAGCTCCCTCAAGTAACAGAAGGCTGGGAACACGAAAGGTCGCAAACGGCCGAAATGTGGAGATTGGAGACTGCAGAGTGTGTGTCCCTGGACAGAACTCCTATATTAAGTTTCACTCATCCACAGCCCAGGGACCATTGCAGAAGAGGGGCAGACAGGTTGTAAGAGCCAGGAAGGAGGCGCATAATCATATGGAGATAGAATTCTACAAGCTCCTGGGACCCTGCTCATATGAACCTACAGCAATGCTGTCAGCAGGCACCAGACAAGGGCGTGGAACCAGGGAAATGGGCAAGAGACTCCAATCTTAGCTGAAGAAATACTGGCAGTTGATTGCTGTTGGGTGAGGAAGAACTGCTCCTCCTAAAGAGGGGACTCTGACTAGACCTCGGTGGATGAATTTGCACTGCAGAACATCTGGGGACACTAGCCTGACACAATGGGCCTTAACACAAAGACAGACTGTGTGAATTCCATGTGGGACACTAACCTGACACAATGGGCCTTAGCACAAAGACAGAGTGTGTGAATTCCATGCGGGGCTGTGGAAGGTGCCGGTGGGGAAGGGGGTTAAAGGTGACTAAGACTGACATGTTCTGTATGAAATACACAGAAATTACACTTTAAAAATTTTAAACTATTTTTCTCTTTGTTTATTTCTATGGGGGGTTTGGGGGGGTGGTAATGGGGTTTCCTTGTAAGCCCAGCTGACTTTGAACTCAGTAATAGACCAGGCTGTCCTGATCTCACAGAGATCTGCCTCCTCTGCCTCCTGAGTGTGGAGATTTTTTTAAATATTTTATTTATTTTATTTATGTGTATTTATTTACGTACTGTCTGCATGTAGGTCTGTGCACCTGTGTCGTGCAATTCCGCGGAGGTTAGAAGAGGATGTCGGATTCCCCTGGAACTGGAGTTCTCCTGGAATTGGAATTTCAGATGGTTTTCAGCTGCCATGTGGGTGCTGGGGATCAAACCCGGGTCCTCTGCAAGAGTGGTCGGCGCTCTTAACCGCTAGGCCATCTCTCCAGCCCGAGTGTGGAGATTAAAGGCATGCACCATGACTTATGGCTTAAGACTATTTTTAAACAATTAAAGTATCGGGCTGGAGAGATGGCCTAGTGGTTAGGAGCGCCGACGCTCTTGCAGAGGACCCGGGTTCGATCCCCAGCACCCACATGGTGGCCGAGAGCCGTCTGAAACTCCAATTCTAGGAGAACTCCAGTTCCAGGGGAATCCGACACCCTCTTCTGACCTCCGCGGCATTGCACGACACGGGTGCACAGACTTGCATGCAGACAGTACATTCATACACATACAGAAATAAATAAAATTAATAAAAAATATATTAAAAAAAAACAATTAAATTATCTTATATAAAATGTTTATTATCGGGCTGGAGAGATGGCCTGGCTGTTAAGAGTGCCGACCGCTCTTACAGAGGACCCGGGTTCGATCCCCAGCACCCACATCGTGGCCGAGAACCGTCTGAAACTCCAATTCCAGGAGAATTCCAGTTCCAGGGGAATCCGATACCCTCTTCTGACATCCGCGGCATTGCACGACACGAGTGCACAAACTTGCATGCGGACAGTACATTTATACACATACAGAAATAAATAAAAAAAAGTTTATTATCATATTTACATACTGTAATATTTTATTTATATAAATCCAATAATAAAAATAAGATAAATTTATTATGTTAATCACATAAGTGGACTATAACTATTATATATCCAATGAATTGTAAATATCACAGCCATTTCATGTCCTCCACCATATATAAATATGTAGATACATGCTTTCTGACCACAGGCTGTAACTTAAAACTACTTTCTTCTGGATTCAATTATATTTATAAGCATTAAATATACCATTCAAAATAATATAATTATGCTGCTATATGTTTTGATAATTACTAAATAGAAAAATGATAAAATTTTTGCTAGAAATGCCTTTTTTTTTTCAGAGACAGCCCACACTTGCTCATGACCGCTGCCAGCATTCACTCCGCCTGGAGTTCAGGCTAGTTTTTTGAACTTCTCAGACACTCTCCTGCCTCACCCTCCCAGGCAGCTGGGATTACAAGTGTGCGCCACTCGCCTGGCCTAGAAATGTCTTTTTTAATGACATAAGGAGAATTTTTCTTGATTAGTTTATCAAATCTCCCAAAGCCAGTTTATCATATATTTTATTCCTATATTCGTGTTTCATATGCAAACACCAAGAAATACATATAAATAGATGGAAATAGGATTTTTTAGGTACCATTCTGGTAAAGTGTGGTGGAGCACACCTTTAATCCTAGCACTGGGGAAGCAGAGACGGGGGATCTTCAATGAGGGAGACTAAGGTAGGAAGACAGGGCAGGAACCTGAAGGCAGGAGCTGGAGCCCAGGCCATGGAGGAGCGCTGCTTACTCTCCTGTACTGCCCTGGCCCAAGCTCAACCTGCTTTCTTACATAAGCCAGTACCACCTGCCCAGGGGTGGCACTGCCCACAGTCACCTGGGTCCTCCCACATCACTCAACAATCAAGAAAATGCCCCACAGACATGGCCAGAGGCCAGTCCCAAGGAAGCAGCTCCCCACCTGAGGCTTCTTACCCAGGGGTGTCAAGTTGACAACTAAAGCTACCCAGCACACAAAGTTTTAAAAATCACCATATTTGCACAGACAGTAATCCTAGGCTTTGAGACAAGTACATTTCTGTGGTGTTCTCTGCTACTGCACCAATTAGGATTTGCTTATTTTATCCAGTGACCAATAACTACACTTGTCATTCTTATGGGCACCTTTTAAGTCTGTGGTATAGAAGATTGGGAGAATATTTTCTTCAGATATACCTGCTTCAAGTATACCCTCCTGCACTTTGTGAGCCAGAAGAGGGTGTTAGGTCCCTGGGAGCTGGAGTTATAAGCAATAGTGAGCCACTCAATATGGGTTCCAGGAACCAAGCTCAGATCCTCTGGAAGAACAGCAAGCAGTCTTAACCACTGAGCCATCTCTCCAGCCCTAGCAGAGCTTCCATACCTCCTTGGTGCCACAGTGCCACTGTGGGCAGGCGATTCTTCTGCAAACTGGTGAGGGAGCCATTTTGGAAAGGAGGGATGGTAAAGGAACCTGGTAGGGTGCTGTTTTCTCACTAGGGGCTTCTAGACAGGAGCTTTGAAGGCAGACCACTAAAGGAAGTTGAAAAGCTAGAAATTGATTTCCAAGACTAATTGAAGTGGCTTCCTGTATCCCACAATCATGGAAATCCCTGGTGGAACACTTTCAGAACTCACAATACCGTTGTTCTTTCTCTTTACTGTTAATAGGGATCCTATTTCCCTTGGAGTAACTTGAGTTTTATACACAACTGAAATGCTCACCTGGCCTGAGTGCCTTGTACTATAATTCAGTTAAGGCCAATGAAATGTAAACTGAGTCACTGGGGGAGAGGAGGTGGGTTTTGGAGAAATTGTTTTTCTGATAAAATGGGACAGATGGAGTCAGCCAGCAACAATCCCCCCTCACCCCCTCCAGTCATTAACTCCTTACTTTCTCTTCCAGGAATGCAAACTCAACCTCAGGAGGTGTGGCAGCCTTTCTATAAACAGCAGATCAACAGCCAAAGGTGAACAAGGTTAATTCAAAGAAAGACCTTTGCTGACTGCCTTGGGGCTGTACCAGCCCCAGGCTGCCAACATCTGGGTTTACAGAAGCCCTAAGACCTTGCCAGACTCTCCTTCCCCTTAATGTCTTTGCTCTAAACTCTAACAACAGAGCATCCTCTTTTATCCATGCCCTCTAAACTCTAACAACAGAGCATCCTCTTTTATCCATGCCATAGGGAATGCTGATCTACTTTTCTGGACTCAGAGATCCTGCTCAGTACCTTGGTGGACAGCTAATAAACTACAGCACAGTCGCATTCACACAGGATTATGAGCATTGCTTTTACTACTCGAAATGAGGTAAATCGAGAAAATGGGTTGAACTCCAACCAAAATGTTAGCAAGTGTTTGAGGAATCAGATCTTTCAATTCCCACTCATGGAAAGCAGAGGCAGTCAGTAAATATATCCCCAGCAGCCAACTGACTGAAGAAGCACAAACTCCTCAACACTAACATGGTTTTTTTTTTTTTTTTTACTATAATATCAGAATTGTAATAAGTGCCTGAAAGTAACCTGGGGAAAATTGTAAATTCAATTCTTGTGTTGATGAACTAGTTATAAGTTATGTTGTCAGGGGGGTTGAATATAAAATATAATGAAATTTATTATTTGGGTAGCCAGGGAAGTATCATCTGAAATGAGAACAATGATTTGCAACCCAGGACTCAACACATTTATGAGATTTTATCAGTGAATTTCATTCGACATGATAGATTGCCTGAGAATTTGAAATGCATTTTGGTAATTCTTCAGCGAGGAAATGGCCTAAAGTATTTGGGAGAAATCTAAAAAAATGCACAAAATTCCCCACCCACAGAATTTTATTTTATTTTATCATTTTATTTCATTTTTGAGACATGGCCTCACTGGGTAGCCCAGAGTGACCTGGAACTCTCAATGTAGATGTGGCAGCTGGACTTGAAATCACAGAGATCCACCTGCCTTGGATTAAAGGTGTGTACCCCAATACCAGTTTCCCCAAGAATTTTAGATGTATTACATCATATTACCCTTTAAAATCATAAGCAAGATAATATTGCTTTTCCATTTTGTTGACAAAAAAGCTGAGACTTGAGTAAACTCAGTAGCTTGCCTACATTCACACAGGTAGTAAGCGATGCTCTGGGCCTGAAACCACACAGCAGGTGGCCACCTGCATGCAACACAGTGTTATGGTTTGAAGGTGAACCCCCCCCCCCGCACCGGGTCCGGGGTGTGAATACTTGATCCCCAGGTAGTGGTACTCTTTTGGAAGGTTGTAGAATCCTCGGGAGGACAGTGGGTCACTGGACGTGGGCCTTACAGTTTCTAACCTGAGCCCATCAGCTTTCTACTTCTTTACTGTAAATGCAATGTGACTCCCGCTCTGCATGGATGTCAACAGATTCTGTACTTGACGCTTTTTCATAAACTTTTGAAATGGAGATAAGGTATTAAACACTAAATTCTTGGACTGGGGTGATAGCCCAGTTGGTAAACTACTTGCCTTGCAAGCATAAAAACCTGTTTAATCCCCCTGCCCCCACCTCCCCAGGGCTCACATAAAAGAAGTGAGGCCTGGCAGAGCACACTAAGAGTGTCAGGTCAAGGTTAAGGTCAAGGTCAGGATGAGACTCAATTCTTAGAAGCTGCTTTTGATAAAAAAAGTACTGACTCCTCAATGGGGCCCACAGGTGATTACACACAGGAGGAAAGACTCCTGCTTACCCAAGCATACCCAAATGTTAATTACCAAAACACAGGGGAACCCCAACCTATCTCTTTCTCCTTCAGAGCCTAAGGGCAAAGTTAGTAATCATTGTCCTAAGCCTTTAGTCATCTTGGACTACAGGCACTACAAAACCTCTTTGGACAGAGCCCTGCCCAGGTGAGAATAGTTATTCACGAGAGCAAGGCTGTACAGAGCAGGAGCATCAATGCGACAGAGCAAGCGTGTTCTTTAAGAATAAGGACTTCAGGGGCTGGAGAGATGGCCTAGCGGTTAAGAGCACCGACCGCTCTTACAGAGGACCCGGGTTCGATCCCCAGCACCCACATGGCGGCCGAGAACCGTCTGAGACTCCAATTCCAGGAGAACTCCAGTTCCAGGGGAATCCAAGACTCTCTTCTGACCTCCGCGGCATTGCACGACACGGGTGCACAGACCTGCATGCAGACAGTACATTCATACACATACAGAAATAAAATAATAATAATAATAAAAATAAGAATCTGAAGCTGGTCAGGCTGATCCTTTAAAAAAATAAATAAAAGTAATAGGGAAATAAAAAGAAGGTCGCTTCACTATATTCTAATCAAAGGAACAATAGACCAAGAATACACTAAATCACGAACATACACTCACCAAATTCTGGTGCAACCGATTTTATAAAAACAGCACTACAAAACTATAAAACAGATTAACTTCAACTGAATAAACAGGTGAATCCAGATGGATTCAGGGCAGAATTCAACCAGACATTCAATTTAGATCTAAATGAATATTTCTTAATTTATTGGAAAAGATAGAAACAGAGGGAGAGCTTGAAAACTCCTCCTGTGAAGCCAAAAACACTAATACCAAAAACCAGGTAAAAACACAACAATAAAAGAAAACTATGAGCCATATCTTTAATGAACATAGACACAAAGATATTCAGCAAAATCTTTGCAATCCACATACACACACATAAAAATCATCCACCGTGTTCAAGGCAGCTTCATTCCAAAGATACAGGAATGATTCAATTTACATATGCCAATAAATATAATAAGTCATATAAAGAGACAGAAGACCAAAATCACATGGACATCTCAATATACTCAGAAAATAGACTCAATAGACTCAGGATTTTCACAAAATCCAACATGCAGTCATGTCGAAACTCCTAGAGGGAATTGGACTGGAGGGTACATACTTCAATATCATTCTAAATGGAGATAAACTGGAAGTATTCTCATTAAAATTAGGAACAAAACAGTATTAATTGGAAAAGTAGAGGTCAAATTATCACTGTTTGCAGACAACAGAATTCCATGAGAAAACTGCTAGAAATGATCAGCTTTCAGCAAAGCAGCAGGTTACAAAGTCAAATTGGAAAATCAAATGCTTTTCTATGTACCAATAACAATCATTTGGAGAAAGAGTAGATGGAAACCCTCCCACTCAAATTTGCCTTCCCCAACTCTAGAAATAAACCTAACCAAAGTCATTAACGATCTCTAAAGTAAAAATTTCTATTCTTTAAAGAAACAGAGGAAGACACTAGGAGATGGAGGGATCTACTGTGCTCATAGTATATTAGAATAAATATTGTTCTTAAAATGACCATTATACCAAAACAATATATAGATTAAATGCAATGTCAATAAAAATCCCCATGACATTCTTCACAGAAGTAGAAAACACCATGCTAAAATTCATATGGAATCACAAAAACCCCAGATAGACAAAGTGGCCTTGGGTTAAAAGAGCAATGCTGGAGAAATCACCATACCGGATCTCAGACAATGTATTACACAACTATAGTCAGAAAAGCAGAATGAAAAACAGACATGTAAATCAATGGAACACAATAGAAGACACAAACATGAATTCATGCAATTTCAGCTACCTTATATTTGCCAAAGGTACCAAGAACACACAATAGAGGAAAGATAGCATTTTCAACAAAGGGTGCTAGCAAAAAAGGATCTCTACCTGTAGAAGAGTGAAATTAGTCCTCTATTTTTCACCCTGCAGAAAAATCAATTCCAAATGGATAAAAGACTTCAATATAGAACTAGAAACTCTAAAACTGCTAGTTGAAAATATATGGTTTACACTCTTAGATAGAGGCATAAGAAAGGACTTCTAAATCAGAGATCAGTTACTCAGGCATTTATGTCACCAATCAATAAGCAAGACCTCATTAAACTAATAAGCTTCTATACAGCAAAAGGACCAACCAAAGAAGTGAAGAGTATGTACACTGAGTAGGGGAAAGTCTTGTTACACATTCAACAGAGTATTAATANCCTGTGCTGGAAGAGGAAGACATGTGACCGGGAACAGAGTTCACCTGTGCTGGAAGAGGAAGAAAGGTCTCCAGTCATCCAGACGCACTTCCTGCAGAGGCAGAGTCTGTGAAGCACATTTACTTCTCAGCCACCAGAGGGAGGAGGTGGGCTGATTTAGACAACTTTCTAATCTCATGTTTGTGTTCCTGGACTGAAGTCACAGACTGGGGCCTTTGCCATATTTAATTTGAGAATCAACTGACAGGAGCACAGCACTCTGAAAGTTGAATGCTTGTAACTAATTCATTCTTCCCATGTTACACAGTAGTGCATATATATACTTTTTTTTGGTCTTTTCAAGACAGGGATTCCCTGTAGCCCCAGCTGTCCTGGAACTCACTCTGTAGACCAGGCTGGCCTTGAACTCACAAAGATCCGCCTGTCTCTGCCTCCCAAGTGCTAGGATTAAAGGCGTGCGCCACCACTTCCGGCTAATACTTTTAAGGAATTTATCAGATTGGCTTACATGTAGTCCTACAATGGCTTTCTTCACACTGAAGAAGCAGAGAACCCAGCAGGTTTCAGTCTATAAGGCTTGATGTCTCAGTAGTCCCAACCTGGCACTGAAGGCCTGGAAGATTCCTGAAGAACCATTGGTCTTCAGTCCATGACGAAAGGCTGAAGAAGCAGATTCTATGTCAGTGAGAATGTCAGCAGCACAGTGGATAACCATGCCAGCAGGACGTTAAGATAAGGAGATAGAAAGGGCCTCCACTATCTGGGCTGCCTCCAGAGCGAGTTGGCCACGTTTAGGGTGAGTCTTTCCGCTTCAGATAACCTGATCAGGACAATCCCTCGCAGGCGTGCACAGTGGCTTGTCTCTTAGCTGATGCCAGATTCAGCCAGACTGAAAGGCAAGATTAACAATTGCCGCATTCTTTGCCTGCTCACTGTGCACACCACAGGCTCTCTCACACAGAGGACGTTCCTTCCTCTGATCCGCACTGGTCTTGGCAGGATGTCTGTGGCTGGTAAGTACTCTCACTGCAGTGCCAGTGTCTGTGATGGGCACAGATATGTGAACCCCAATTCTCATGTTGAAATTGTAGGCCCTAAAGTGGGAACAGGTGAACTCTTTGGGAGGTTTGGGAGGTAGTTAGGTCACAAGAACAGAACTCTCATAATTGGAATTATGTCTCTTATAAAATAGAACCTCCTCCATGCCATGTGAGGACATGGAAAGAAAGCACCCACAAGCCCAGGATCAGGTCCTCGCCAGATATTGAGTCCACCTCTGTCTTCATCTTGGAATTCCAAAGGTTGGCAGACGTCTTCTATGCGTAAACTACAAGCCTGTAGTGGTTTGTTACCACAGCTACTGGACTAAGATGGTATCACTGGACTCCACACTCTCTCTCTACATACATATATGCGTGTGCACGTTTTTATAGAATCATTACAGCCAGTCATGGTAGCGCGTGCCTTTAATCCTAGCACTTGGGAGGCAGAGGCAGGCAGATCTTTGTGAGTTCAAGGCCAGCATGGTCTACAGAGTGAGTTCCAGGACTCGTGGGGCTACAGAATCATTACAGTAAAGAATTTTTATTGTCAACTTGATTGGAATAAGAAATTCCTACTGTGTTTGTGAGTCTCATCTTTTGGTCTATTTATAAGGGTATCTCCATAGAAATTAACTAAGGGGGAGACCCACCCTGAATTTGGGTAGCACCATTCTCAGCATTCCCCTCCTCTGCTTCCTGATCCACTGAGATGTGGTTAGGCAGCTCCCCCCCCCAACTTCCAGCACTTCCACACACAGGAACAGAAAAGTAACTAATATGCAGCCAGGTGAGATGGCCCAGTGGGCAAAGGCACTTACCAGGAATGCCTGCTGACCTGGATTTAATCCCTGGAACCCACATAAAGATGGAAGGACAGAAGCAGGTTCACCTATGTGTCCTTGGACCCCACACACGTGCCACGGCCCACATATACACACTAATAATGATAGCAGAAGCAACAGATTGGCACTGTCCCAGCATTTGCTACTTAGTGACAAGCACTTGGGAAGTGGCAGGGAAGCACCCAAAACATCCAGTGTCAGTGGGCAGCTCTCTCTCCCAGCCTCCTTCCCCCTAAATAGAGATCCAAGTTCCCGTGGAAATCCAGTGTTCATCACTGAGAGGCAATTTCTCCCCCGGTTTACTCTGTGAACTTTTGTGTGAAGTTAGGATGATAATTTTGGATCTCTTCCAACCTGTAATGCTGATAAAGGACTTAATTAAGGAGCTTAGCTAATTACATCATTACCAATGTGAGAAAACTCTTAATAGGACAAATATTTTAGATTAGGGAATTCAACAGCATTTTATGATGCTTTTAATTAGAGCAGAACTGGAGGGATGTGCTTACATTTACAGCTTACTTCACATTCAGCCATCAAAGCACCCTGGTCTTGAGCACTAGCATCTGCCCAAGAGGAGGATTAGTTGTGGCGCTTGCTCTTTACATAACCACCGGGCCCCACTGACCTTCTGAAACCTCATTATTATGACATGTAAATGAGTTGTTGGTGGGCCAATAAAAGAGAGGTTTCCATCAGTGCAGAAAATCCAGGAAATGAATGGGCTTCCCTAGTAAAACCTACTGCTGGGCAGCATCAGCGGTGTGCGCACACATTTTCCACAACTTGGAATCACTTGGAAAGGGAGTCTCAGTTGAAGAATTACCTAGATCTTCTGTGGCCATGTCCCTGGGTGGCTCGTGGTTGCTGATTGGCCTAGCCCACTGTGGGCGGCGCCGTTCCCCAGGGGAGCCCTGTTCTGTCAGTGAAGCAAACAGGTACAAGGGTGCATTTGTTTTCCTTTGCTCGTGACAGTGGATGTGATGTGACCAGCTGCTTGCATTCCTGCCTTGACTTCTCCACCGTGATGGACTGTAACATGGAATTGAAAGGAACCTTTATGGGGCTGGAGAGATGGCCTAGTGGTTAAGAGCACCAACCGTTCTTGCAGAGGACCCGGGTTCGATCCCTAGCACCCACATGGCAGCTGAAATCTGTCTTTAACTCCAGTTCCAGGGGAATCTGACACCCTCTCCTGACCTCCTTGGCATTGCACGACACGGATGCACAAATCTACATGCAGACTGTACATTCATACACATACGAAAATAAATAAAAATTTTTTAAAAAAAGAAAGGAACCTTTATTCCCTTAAGTTGCTTTTGGTTGGTGTATTTTATTACAGCAACGGAAATGAGACTGGAATGTCAAATGTCTTCCTTAATCGTTCTCCACCTTATTTTTAATTTTATTTATTATTTCATATTATGTGTATGAATATTTTGCCTGCATGTATGTTAAGTGTACCACATGTGTGCAATACAGAGAGGCCACAAGAGGGCATTGGGTCCCTTGGAACTGAAGTTACAGATGATTGTTTTTTGTCATGTGGGTGTTGGGAACTGAACTCTAGTCCTCTATAAGAGCAGTCAGTGCTCTTAACCTCTGAGCCATCTCGCCAGCCCCCACCTTACTCTTGAAGTGCTGCTCACTGATTCAGCTAGGCTGGCTGTCCAGGGAGCCCCAGGGGTCCTCCTCTCCCTTCTCCTCCCTCCCCCACCTAGTGCTGGTGATCCAAACTCATGCTTGTGTGACAAGCACTTTGTTGACTGAGTCGTCACCCAATGTGAGAATTTTATTTTATTTATTTTTATTTTTTTATTTATTTTTTAAGGGACTCACAATATAAGAACACAGTTGTTTTCAGATCACATTGACGTTGCTCAGTTTGCCATACAATTAGGTAATTGGTGCTAGCATCCACAGATGAAGGATACCATTCGTCATTTGTTTTTCTGGGACTGTGTTACTTCACTCAGCATGATATCTTCTAGCTCTAGCCATTTACCTGCAAAGCTCATGATGTCATCTTTCTTTACCGCTACATAGAACTCCATTGTGTAGATGTACCACATTTTCTCTATCCACTCATCAGTTGAGGGGCACTTGGGTTGGCTCCACCTCTTCGCTATTGTGAAATTTAATAAAAATATGGGCAATTGTATTTTATTTTGAAGAGGAACTGAGTTAATTATGAAAGCATGTGGCTTTGAAAAAAATGGTGATAATACAAACAAAGCAGAATAATTAATACAATTGGTCTCACACAGAGGAAAAGTCTCCTCCCACACCTGCTCCAGGCTGAGAAGCAGTGCTCGGAAATGGCCAGGGAATGGGTAGCCTCACCACAGCCTCCCAGGGAGGAGGCAGGACAGGTGCCCCAAGGGCAACAAAGGGTGATCACAAAAGAAGCCCTGGGAGAGCATGGGAAGGCAGAGGAAGCTCAGGGCACTAGAGTTCCTCCAGGCCCACAGCAGCAGGAAGAGCCACCACCGCAATCCCAGGGGAACGGGAGGTGGCCTCCAGGGAAGCTAAGAGTGAGCCATCGAGAGGGGACAGAGCCACCTGCCCAGAGTATGGCTTTAGTAGAGGGACCCCGCATCCAGAACAGCTAGGAGAGTGGGATGAAGAATCCATGCAGGGAGGTGGATCAGTCACAAAGTGCTTGCCGAGCAAGCAAGAAGGACCCGAGCTCCATCCCCAGCAGCACCGGAAACAAACGTCTGATGTGGTGGCATATGCCTACCATCCTGGCGCTGCTGGTGGGGGCAGAATGAGAGGGGACAGGAGAGGCCCCAGGCTCATTGGCCAGCCAGTCTAGCTGAATCGGTGGTCTCTGGGTTTAGTGAGAGAGCTTGTCTCAACAAATAAGGTGGAGAGCTGATCAATCAGAGAAGACACCCAACGTTGACCTCTTGGCCTCTAAACACAGACACAGACACACAGAGACACAGAGACACAGGCATGGACATGGACACAGATGCAGACACATAGACACGCACAGACACACAGACACAGGCACACAGAGACACAGGCCTGGACATGGACACAGACACACATACACAGATACAGATACAGATACAGATACAGATACAGATACAGATACAGATACAGATACAGATACAGATACAGACAGACAGACACACACACACACACACACACCTTTCCCTGCGTTCTCTGATCTCAGGTCAGTGCTTCCAAAGGATCTAACTCAAAGAAGCAGAAGCCTCAGCTTCGCAGTGTGAAGGGCCAGCGTCCTACAAAAAGGAACAGAGCAGCCTGGAGAAGAAAGGAGGCTGAGCCTGGAGGTGAATAAGAGCCATAGCTAGTGCTTCCAGAGGTGGCGCTGGCTGAAAAGATGCAGCTGCTCACTGCTCTTGTTCATGCCTGTACAGACCAGCTCTCAATCTCCCCATCTCCCGGCAGTGCCTGCGTCCTTCTAAGACGAGAAGCTGAGGAGCTGCCTGACAACCTGCAGGAGTGGACAGAGGGCTTGGCTTGACCACAGTGAAATGATGAGAGGGCTCCAAATAAAGGAGTTCTGGAAAAATTAGCAAATATTAGGAAACTAATTGACACTTATATTTAAATTAAATGAAAAGAGAAAGTATCAACGTTTAGGGAATACAAACAAAGCAGAGCTTAGAGGGAGATTTATACTTTAAAATTCTTGTAGTAAAAACAGGTTTTGACGATGGCTCAGCTGGTAAAGCCTGGCAAACATGAGGTCCTGAGTTCAATCCCAAGAACTGTCATTAAAGAAAGAAAAAGGTCAGGCATGGAAACACACACCTGTAATCCCAGCACTAGGAGGTGGAGACAGGCAGATCCTGGGGCTCCCTTACCAGCCAGACTAGCCTACTTGAAGAGCTCTGAGCCACGAGAGACCCTGCCCCAAAGAACAAGGCAGATGGCAACTGAGGACTCACAGCCAAAGTTGACCCCTGGTCTCCGCATGGATGCACACACATGAATTCACACACACACACACACACACACACACACACACACAGATATACATTCATACAAATATACACACGAATATACAAATAGACATATATATGAACATGCACACACAAATACATAGCAATACCTGTTCATACACACATATACACAGAAATATACACATAGACAAGGACACATGCCCTTACCACACCCTTATACTCACACACACAGACACATATACATGCAAACACATACACACACATACATACCCTATACACATACACACATAGATACACGTGGACACACATATACACCCTTCCTTATACACACAAACAAACACAGTCACACAGATCACAGATATACACACAAATACACATAGATACACACATATACACACACATATACAAACCACAAAATCAGGTCAGTCATGGTGGTTGACGCTTATAATCCCAGCAAGCAGGAGTCTGAGGCAGGAGGATTGTCATGAGTATTAGGGCATTCTTGGCAGCATATTGAAATGCTGCCTCAAAAAAACTATGAAGTATGCACGCCTTTAATCCTAGCACTCGGGAGGCAGAGGCAGGCGGATCTCTGTGAGTTCAAGGCCAGCCTGGTCTACATAGTGAGCTCCAGGCCAGCTGGCACTAAAGGGAGACCCTGTCTCAATAAGAAAAAAAAAGTGGAAACAATTCTTTTTTTGTCTTTTTGAGACAGGGTCTTCTTGTGGCCCCAGCTAGCCTGGAACTCACTATGTAGACCAGGCTGGCCTTGTTCTCACAGAGATCTTCCTGCCTCGGCTTCCTGAGTGCTGGGATTAAAGATGTGTGCCACCATGCCTAGCTTGGAATTCTCTAATTCTTAAGATCACAAGAAGAACTGAAGGGAGAAAAATTAAGTCAAGATGAGAGAAGTCTCTCAGAACAGGGTAGATGAGAGCATGTAAAACAAACACATCTGGGAGGTGCTTCTTAGAAAAAAGATTATTGATAAATTCTAGTTGGACTGATTTCAAAAAGAAAAATCCACTTTTCAATCTTTTTTTTCTACTTTTTAATCTTAAAAACACAAGTGGGGCATCCTCAAGTGCAGCGCTAACTCTAAAAACAGTACACTGCACATACGGCAGGGAGCCCCAGAGCTTACAGAGATATAGAAATGGATGTCACCATCAGAACTTTCCCAGATTGCCTCCACAAGGAGGTGAGCAGGTCCCTCCAAAGGTGGGAGTCAGGGCAGCTTCTAAGAGCTCCTTCGTGATGCTGCCTCACGAAAGTTATGGCTTCTGTACTGACCCAAGGTGCACAGCTGAGAGTCAGCGTGAACAGTGAGTGGGAAGCCCAGAGCTTTGTTACCATCGTGGGGCCGCTTGTGTATTTAGTAAGTGGACACAGCAGGCAGGTAATTCAAAACAGGGGGCGGCTGTTACATTTTGAGTATGAAATGCTTCGCACAGGCTCATGCAGAACACTTGGTTCCCAGCTGGAGGTGCTGTGTTAGAAGATTCTAGAAACCTTAGGAAGTGAGGACTAGGTAGAAAAAGGTGACTTGGGGGCATGCCTTTGAATATTATATCTGGGCTCCAGTCCCTTCCTCACTCTGATCTCCCTGTCAGCCAAGGGGTAAGCTGCCTCTGGGCCAGCCTTCCACCGCCATGATGTTCCAGCTCTGCGCAGACGCAGATCAGTGGAGCCAAAGACTGGAACCTTTGGACGCTGAGCCAAAATAAATCCTGTCAGGCATCTGGTACAGTGCTGCTGAAGTCTGATGGGCACATCATTTTAACAGACTTCGGAAAACAGTTCACACACATGCACACACACACACAGAGTCACACATACATTCACAAACACATGCAAACACATGTGCACACACACTCAAAAATGCATGCATACAGTCACATGCAAACACACATATTCAAAAATACACATGCATGCACATACATGCAAGCACACACATTCACAAATATGCAAACATACTCGCACACATACCTTCACAAATGTGCATGTACATAGTTGTGTACATTCACAAACACACATGCACATTCTCATATCCAGACATACACATTCACACAATTTACATGTACAAACACACATTTACAAATATGCATATACTAGCAAACATACAAACACACATTAGCAAACACACATGCACGCATTCACATATATACTCACACTCAGACACATATATTCACAAGCAAATCCACACATGTACATACACATGCAAATACACATTCACAAACATATGCACACACATACAAAGACACCTATATAAACATGCACATATTAACAAAATACACATTCACAAACACATGCACTCACATGCAAAAAAACATTTACAAACATGCTTGCAAACATACATTCTCAAACACATGTGCACACACACACTCAAAGACAAACTGGGGCACACACATTTTACCTCCCCCCACATACACTAGGTTTCTTTATAGGGCTGATCAAACCTTGCCTTGCTAGGAAAGTGATGTACAGTGGATCATACTCCAGGCATGTACTCACTCCCTTTTAACTAAACTCCTCCATAATTCAGCTTCTACTCCAGGCTCTGCCCTTCCAGTACGCCTGGACTGTGTTCATGGCAGATCCCTGAACTCAGTAACCACTACATACTGACTGACATCCTTCCCCAGAGTGGATTACTTACTGTTCTGTATTAGTTACTTTCCTTGTTGCCCTGACCAAATGCCTGAAAACTAGCATTTAAGGGAAAGAAGAGCTTATTCCGGCAGCAGCCCATCCTGTCCCGGAGGCGTGGTGGTGGGCAGCCCATCCTGTCCCGGAGGCGTGGTGGTGAGCAGCCCATCCTGTCCGGGAGGCGTGGTGGTGGGCAGCCCATCCTGTCTGGGAGGCGTGGTGGTGGGCAGCCCATCCTGTCCGGGAGGCGTGGTGGCGGGAGTCGAGGTAGCTGCTTTCATGGCTTCAGCTTTCAGGAGGCAGGGGGATGAGCAGAGCAGGAGGTGGGTCTATCAAACCTCGGGGCTGGCCTCCAGCGAGCCTCTTCCTCCAGCAAGGCTCAGCCTCCTGAAAGGTCCACAACCTCCCAGAACAATGCCACCAACTGGGGATGAACTGTCCAAACACATGAGCCCTTCGGCAACATTTCATATTCACACCACAGCACATTCTCTCCCCAGGGAATATTTATCCCCTTTGCCATGATTTCTGCTCTTCCCAGTCTAATTATCATGTTTTCTGAGAACTGGAGAGATGGCTCAGCAGTTAAGAGCACTGGCTGCTCTTGCAGAGGACCCGAGTTCAATACCCAGCATCCACATGGCGGCTGACAACCGTCTCTAACAGTTCCATGAGATCTGACTCCATCTTCTGTCCTCTGCAGGCATTACAGGACATGATCCACCTACAAACGTGCAGGCACTACACTCAAACACTAAAAATAAACAAAAATTTTAAAAACTTAAAAATTAATCATATCCTAAATGCTTTCCCAGATTCATGCTGGTAGTTGGCTGGGGAAAGCTGTGGGGTCTGTCCTTGGGAAGTTCATGGCCTTCTGCCACTCATGTATTCCAAAGGAGAGAGCTGTCTGCGTCAGGTGCTGGGATCCTGGCTCTACTCAGTAATCTGGAGAAGGCCACCTGGTCCATGCTGGAAAAGCCATGCTTCCTGGGAGCAGACCCAGTCACTTGCTCTGTGGACTCCCAGCCTGTGGCCACCTTGCCAGGTGGACATTAAGGGACACACAGTTGCACATCTGAGCAGGGATGTGGGAAGAGACAGCCCACGTCAACAGATGGACGTGAGTCACTGCAAGTCCATGTGGGGAGAACCAGCTCGTTCTACCACAGCGGCCTTCAATACGAGTAAACACTGAGTCCTCCCGGTGACAGCCCAGAGCTGCCGAACCAGATGCTGGTTGTTACTTTTAAAAAACATAAATCTCAGCAAGTATGGTGGCACATGCCTGAAATCCTAGCACTCTGGAGGTACAGGCAGGAGGATGTAGAGTTAAAGACCAGCCTGTGCTACCCTGAGACCCTGCCTCAAAAAAACTTTACCTGTTTCTCTCATTTGTGGAACCTAAGAATGGATACATAAAATCATATATGTACTGGTGGCATGAGTGAAATGGGGGACCAATGAGCAGCCTTGCTGGAGGGAGGGGGAAATGAGAGCCTCAGAAATCCCCCTAAGAGAAAGAAGAAAAATATATTTCACAGATTAAGAAATAGGAAAATTATTTAATGTAAATTCAATAATGGCAACTATGCAAGCCAGCCCTTTCTGAGACTCTTGAAAATATTTGAGCATGGTCTCTATACTTGGTATGAATCATTATTTTTATGTGTGGAAAGGACTGTGGGGGCTGGAGAGGGGGCTCCGCAGTTAAGCGTGCTTACTCCTCCTCCAGGAGACTCCAGCTCAATTCCCAGCACCCACATCAAGTGGCTCCCAGTGATCTGTAACTCCAGGGGGCTCAGTGCTCTCTTCTGGCCTCTGGGGGCCCTGCACTGCCCTATTCCTCTCTTCCCCTTAGATGCTTCCCTCTTCCCCAGATGCATGGGGGTGAGGGAATGCCAAGATGGTGTGTGGTAAAAGCTGAGGTATACCCAGAGATGCACAAACACACGGTTTTATTCCTAGCTACTGGATGTTCAGGACTAGGGATTAAATAGATAACAATTTCCTTGTCAGCCATCTCCTTAGAGTGTTAGATTTCCTAAATAACCCCTGAATAAAACTTTCTCCTAACACTGAAGAAGGTGACAGCCAAAGCGTGATGGTTAATGTGGGTCGTCCGCCCGACACAATCTAGAATCACCCACGTGACAAGCCTGTGGGCACACCTTTGAGGGACTGTCTGGATTAGGTCAATTGAAATGCGAAGACTCATCCTGGATGTGGGCGCCACCTTCTGGTGGCCGCAGGCATAAGGTGGTTTGAGGAAAGAGCTTTTGTTTCTTGCATCTTGCCCTTACCTCTTGCTGGGGAGTGCAGCTGCTGCCTCCACTGACCCTGGGACCCAGCTTCTTTGGCTTTCCGATGTACAGTGAAGACCAGCGGCTCCCAGGAATCCTCCAGGCCTTCAGGATCAGGTTGGGACTGCTGAGGCTCCTGGTTCTCAGCCTCTCCAGTATGCAGACAGCCATCAACGGACTACCCAGACCGTCTTGTAAGCCAATCCCTTTAAAATAGATCCTCAGTCTATTAGTACTATTTATCTAGAGACTTCTGAACAACACACTGAAGCTTATTGCTTTATCAGAGATTCAGAATCGACACGGCCTGGAATGTCCCATGATGTCATGGTTGGGCTCTGGGTACCTGGTCCAGATTCGTCTTTACTCATGTCATAGTTGGGACTAAAAGAAACCCTGCTATTCTAATTCTTATTAAAATTTGGATTAAGTGGAAAGAGCAATAAGAAAACAGAGGACCAATAGGCATAATTTTCAAGGTACTGAAAGAGCCTGCGAAGCCAGTATTGATTTCAGTGCCTGGGACTCAAATGAGTGTATTGATCTCGTCTTTGTTGTTAAAGCCCCAAGTTCTATTTTCTGCCCCACTGAAGTCCACAGCTTAGGAGTGGGAAGTCTGATTAACTGAGCCAGTGCAAGTCTAATGACTCACGGTTAAGATCTCACCCTGTGGTCTGACTTGCAAAAAGGCTCTTCAAATTCTGTAAGCCCTGAAAGAGAAATCAGTTGTATGGTCTTAGCAGAGGCATAATCAAACTTCGCAGGCGATCATCATTCATTGGGGAAATTTTCATTAGTGGAAAACTTAAATGGTGACTGCACTGAGAGGCATTTTCCACTCAGAATTGGTCATTGCCTTTCTATGCCTCCCCTCGGCCATGACTGATGTCCCTTCCACATGCAGAGATGAGGAGTCTGCCCCCACCTCCCTCAGGCTGGCTGGCAAAGCACACTGAGCTAGTGACTGGGCTAACGTTTGTAGCAGTCTATGATGGGCTCTCGATAAACATGATCTCGATGCTGAGAATGAAAGGTGCATGTGAGATAAAGTCATCATTTGTGTGCCTCAGACCTCATTTTAATGTTTATTTCTAAAGTTAAGGAAATGTCCCCTCTGGGTCACTAGGGAATTTCCTTCAGAAGTTAAGGTCACTCATAACTCATGGCCTCATCTGAAGGAACTGTTGCAGAGGCCTTGGAGACCAGGCTCAGGGAAAGGGGAAGAATTTCATCATGGTCATTCTGAGACTGATTCCTGTCAGGCAAGTAGTGGATCCCTTCTGGGAATTCTTCGTGGAGCCGGCCTGTTTCCAAGGAGCTCATGAACTCTGTAAGAACAAGGATGGGGCTGCTCTGGAGACTATAGATATGATCCCCAGAACCCAGGAACAAAGCGTGGTGGCACTCACTTTATCCCAGCACTGGGGAGTCAGACACAGTTGGATTCTTTGGGGCTCACAGGCCGGCCAGCCTGGCCTGCTTGAAGATTATAATTATGCACCTCCATGCCCCATATTTTTTCAAGTGTGTTCTGGTTGCCTAACTCCAGTTCTCACCTTGCAAGGCATGTGCTTTGGCAGCTGGGCCATCTCCAAAGCCCAGGTATAATTTCCATGGTTTCCGTCCTGTCCTGTTCCTATTCCCTGCCCCGGTCACCAGGTGCATCTCACATTGTAGAGATGAGTGACGACTAGAAGATGCTGCCAGGAGGAAGGGAAGACTCCGAAGACAGTGCTGGCTGGGGCAGCCACTAGGAGGGCCTTTAGTCTCACTTGAGCATGGAGAGAGGTTTCCACAAGTGCATCCAACCTGCAGCCCACAGGCTGCAGGTAGCAGTATGAGGCTAAGCATATTCCAACACGAAACCATAGACTTACTTAAGACGCAAATTTTTATGATTTTATTTCATTTTGCTTTCATTATTTTTCTTTCTTTTTTTAAAAAGATAATTTTTATTGAGCATTTGTACAACTCATACAATGGTTCCCAATAAAACGTAGTGTCACCCCATGCCCCAATCCCTCAGCAGAACTAATGCATTACAATATCCAAGCTAAGCCTTATCCAGTCAAGCTCCCAAAGCCAGAGGTCCTGTACGAATTCATCAACTGGAGTCTAGTCAGCACATCTAGAAGTCCTAGGTAAGGCATACTCCTCCTCACCCACTGTACCCAGTCTCCTGTAGTTCTCAGTCCAAAGCCTGTTCCCCCACCCATTTCTCTTGCTTGACTCTGAGACCTTGCCAGAGTTGGCATAGGTCCCATGCCTGATGTCGATATTGCCACAAGTTCACATGTGAAAGCTTCCAGTCGACTGTAAGCTGCTGCTTCTCTACGTTCTGCACCGACCCTGGCTCTTACAATCTTTCCGTCTCCTCTTCCACAAAGATCCCTGAGTGGATGAGGTTTAATATAGGGGTCCCATCCAGGGATACGCTGGAGGGGCCTGTTCTTTGAAGCTTGAGTAGTTGTGGCCCTTCGTTTGCATCCACTCTATTATCTAAAGAAGGTTTCTTTATGGTGAGAATTGAGGGATGCACTCGTTTTCCCTCCACCCCTCATGCTGAGTGTAAAAGTTCAACTGTAGATGGATCTATGAAGAATAAGGATCTTTCAGATGAATATTCTCTGTACCTGACCAGTTGTGGGATTCTGCAGTAGCATCCATCTGTTGCAAAGAATAGCCTTTTTATATGAGTGGCATATGATATGCTTGTCTGTAAATAGAAGATTCTGTACTTAGTGTATAGTAAGAAATTTCATCTGTCTAAAGATATGACACCAATAAACCTTCCTCTAGGCTCTATGTCCTCTCCAGCCCTGTGCATTTGGCTAGGTTTACAGTGACTTTCATAATTTCACTCCCATTGAGAGGGTTCCAAGTCCAATTAAATAGCTGTTGACCGTCCCCCAGACAACAGAGCCACTACTGCGCCAATAGAGGTAATCGGCTGGGCAGCTCATCATGGTTATTTGTTTCTTTCTTATAACTTGTTAACTCAATTGCGAGGTTCTTAACTGTGAACTCTGTAGATGGCAGCACCATGTAGCAATGTCAAAGGTTCCATACTCCTGGTAAGGCCTGATGAGGCAGATGCATCTCAGAGGCTGCCGGGTACTTGTACCCACATTAGAGTGGCTCAGCACAGGTTGCTAGTTTATGAAATGCAAAAACAGACTGGAGAATACAATGGAAGTTTTGCAACAAAGGAAACCTTAGCCTGGATCTTAAGGGATGTGTAAGAGTTTACCAAGGTCACAAGATACGTGTGCGCTGATAGTCAGGTGATGTAAGGAAGATTGAGGCTGGGATGGAGGAAAGACAGGGGCAGTTCAAGAGGGGATGAGAACCACAGTGGGAAATGAGAAAGCTAGAAAAACAAAGCTCAAAACACCAGCTGCTGACGAGGGAGCTCACAGGCAGGAGGCTCCTCAGCCAAGTTCTCCAACTTGTGGGAGCCGTTGGTTCACCTAAGCAGATGTATGTGGGTCGGGTTATATCTTAGGAATCTTCATTCTGTTGTTAATATTATTCACACATATTCATTTTTTAATTTTTTTAATTTATTATTTTTTTATGTTTATGAGTGTACTGTCTGTATGTAGATTGGTGCACCCGTGTCATGCAATGCCTCAGAGGTCAGAAGAGGGTGTCAGATTCCCCTGGAACTGGAGTTAAAGATGGTTCTTAGCCACCATGTGGGTGCTGGGAATCAAACCTGGGTCCTCTGCAAGAGCAGTCGGTGCTCTCAACTACTAAGCCATCTCTCCANTTGGTGCACCCGTGTCGTGCAGTGCTGCAGAGGTCAGAAGAGTGCGTCAGATTCCCCTGGAACTGGAGTTAAAGATGGTTCTTAGCCACCATGTGGGTGCTGGGAATCAAACCTGGGTCCTCTGCAAGAGCAGTCGGTGCTCTCAACTACTAAGCCATCTCTCCAGCCCCTGTAATCATTTTTTTATTATTTTTATTTTTTTAATTTATTTATTTATGTGTATGAAGGTACTGTCTGCATGTAAGTTGGTGCACCCATGTTGTGCAATGCCTTGGAGGTCAGAAGAGGGCGTCAGATTCCCCTGAAACTGGAGTTAAAGACGGTTCTTAGCCACCATGTGGGTGCTGGGAATCGAACCTGGGTCCTCTGCAAGAGCAGTCGGCATTCTCAACCACTGAGCCATCTCTCCAGCCCCATATTGACACATATTCATAACGACTGCTCTGTCTCAGTGTGGGCCAACTTTCCCTAGTCAAGTCTTTCCCTGATCCCAGCTTCCTGTCTGCTTCAGCGGCTTTAAGTCTGTTAAACAGTGAATACTTCAAGATAATCCAGACTACCAACAGAAAAAGAATTTCATTATCCTTAATAACTCAGAGGCTTAATTTATTAAGGCAAAGCACCACCTACTTTTTCTGTGTTTATCTGTCCTGTGAATTTTGATTCTCCAAGTGTGAAATAAACACAGTCAGGGCATATCTTGCTGTTTCAAAGTCAATGATACAGTCGAGTCCCTGTAACTGACAGCACTGAGCTGATTTCACAGTGTCCTGTGTTGTTAAACCTAGAACTGATGCTCTAATTTGCATAACCAGAACTTAGATTTCTTTAGATGAGAATGTGCCACAGTTACTATTGCTATGAAAAGGTTCCTAACGGAAGCAACTTAAGGAACGAGGGATTGACTTTGGCTAATGATTTTGGGGGTCAGAGTCAATCACAGCAGGAAAGGCACAGAGGTTCCAGCAGCTTCCACTGTGGCCACAGGAGCTTGAAGCCTTGAGTTACTTTGCGGGGCAGGAAGCAGCAATATCTGACCAGGAAAGGCCTGGGCTATCTCCCTCAAGCTCCTGCCTCTAGGGGCAGCGAAGCCCCACATCTCAAAGGTTCCACAACCTCCCCAAACAGTGCCACTATCTGGAAACCAGATATCTAAGCACATGAACACAAGGGTGACCCTTCACACTCAGCCTAACAGAATGTTAACCTAAATTGATAAGGGAAGTTGTTTCTGTCTCACCTGCTGGGTCTAGTCTCTTTGACTTTAAAAATTCCATTGGTTGGGACTGGGAGAGATAGCCTAGCAGTTAAGAGTGCCGACTGCTCTTGCAGAGGACCCGGATTCGATCCCCAGCACCCACATGGCGGCTGAGAACCATCTGTAGCTCCAGTTCCAGGGGAATCCGAGACCCTCTTCTGACCTCTGCGGCATTGCACGACACAGGTGCACAAACCTACATGCAGACAGTACATTCATACGCATACAAAAAAAAAATAAAAAATAAAATAAAAATTCTGTTGGCATGGGACTGCCACATTTATTGTCCTTTTCAAACTCCAGTGATTTTTAGTTAAGTCAACTTTGGCAGCTAATCCATACTGACCTGTCTGGGAAAAATGTGGATAGGTTTCTGACCATTTTTAAGCAACCTGATCAAAGGTTTTGCAGATGACTTGGATAGACTGTGCTGGGCTTTGCCCAGTAAGTGCCACTGCATTCCACGGAGCTCCCAGCCAGCCAGTATTTGGTAGATGCTCCCTGATGTTGGCTGAGATGATTGCTGGGAATCCAAGCCTCCAGCTACCTGAACTCTGACAGCTGTTTCTCATGGGAAAATAAGTGTGTTATAAATAGATAATTGAAGGGAAATTGGGACCCAAACAGAATTCCACAGTACCTTGATTCTCTGCTAAAATTTAAGTTTTGATGTATAGTTGTACTTGAAGCCATCCTGCCTCTACAATATGGACAAATGATTAAATTCCATAGCTAGTTCTGGTGTGCAAAACCTACTCTTAACATTGGGACATTGGGACACCTTAGCCACAGTATCCACTGTCCCCTCCCTGCTCTTGTTCAGCTTCACCCTTCTCTCAAGGTCAAGATCCCTCAAGGACCCCTCATGTAGCTTTTTCCTCCTTGTCCTTCTTCTTTTTCTTCTGTTCAAATGGCATCATTATTAAAAACAAAATCAAGATTAACACAAAGTCAGAGGCTAGGAGTGGTGGTAAATGCCAGTGACCCCAGTACCCAGGAGGCAGAGGCAAGAAGATTACTATAAGTTGGAGACCAGCCTAGTCTAAGTAGTAAGTTCCAAGGTGCCGAAGACCGTCCCAGCGGGGGGCTTACTCAATCTGCGGGAACCAGGGTCTTGGAAGGAGTGCACGGGTTTGGCGAATATTAGACAGACATGACACCAGAGTGGTCTTGAATCTGGTGCATTTTACTAAGAGCAAGCAACTGTTTATATAGTACATGTCAGAAAAGACAGATCAAGATTAATACATCCCCAGGAACAATTAAGCCCTTTACTAAAGAGTTTAAGTTTTACACATTAACCAGAAGCACTAACCAGAAGTATTTACACATGGCACTTTGTTCAAGATCAGCACATCTCCAGGAACAAACAGTGGTTATAAAACCGCAGACCATGGGTGGTTTGTTTGTGAGATGTGAGACATTGTCTCCCTTTGAAGCTTCAGTTTGGTTCTTTCCCATTCTTCCTGGTGCCTGATCTCTAGGCTGTAATTCAAGCCATGGCCTGGGAGAGTTTCTTAGTTCTGTTTTTCTCAAAGGAGAAGCCTGCCGTGTGCCTCTAGCCAAGTATTGCATTTTAACATGCATAACTATAACCAAGATTTCCATTTTACTCATTCTATCAGGTGCAGCTCCTTGCTCGAGGGACTGAGCTTTTATTAAGTCTGGAAAAACACTTCTGTTACTTGTAACTGACTATGATATCACTCAGTGCAATGTCTTCCCTTCCATTTTACCTTTGTAAGGGCTTTTAGGAAGGGAGGGTCTTTTTGGTTTTTTTCTTTACTATATTTTTTCTAAAGAAGGAGCCCACCATCTACCTTTATTTAAGTAATGTTTTTTACCATGTATGACTGTAACTGGAATTCCTATTTTACTAATTTTGTCTGGGGTTGATATGGCAGTAAATTTCTAAGATAAGCAAGGTGCACTCATAAACTCCTGAGGTAAGTAAGCTGGCTTGTAAATTCCTGAGGTAAGTAAGCTGGCTCCTAAACTCCTGAGATAAGTAAGTTAGTAATTTTCTGTGAGCATGTATGCCTGACAGCTTTGGCTCCCGGCACCAAGGTAGTCAAAACTACACGGTGAGGACATTTTTAAAAACAAGGGGCTTGAGAAAACTGCCTATAACTCCAGTTCCAGGGAATCTGACGCCCTCTTTTGGCCTCTGAATAACCTGTATTCACTCGTGCACATACACATAATTAAAAGTAAAATCTTTAAAACAAAAACCAACAAAAATACCAAGTAAGAAAAGAAAAGAAAAGGAAAAAAGGACCACCAACAACAAATAGACAAAGAAAAACAGCCTCTGGATCTCTGGTGTGTGTTTGACATGCAAGTTTTGATGACTATTGAAGCCAATGTCATGCTGACTTTTGTCTTTAAGTCCTAGGTTGGCTGAGATTATAGCTTTACTATAATTGTGGTAAAAAAAGACATTAAAAGTCTTAGTATGAAATGACACTTTGGTGATGGGGTGATTTTTTAATGTAAAAGAGAAAGTTGTGCCATAAGCCCATGTTTAGATGCTTTTCAAAGGATAAGGAGTGGCACAGCTTAGGACCAGTGGGCGTGTTTATCATCAGGTGACTCAATATATACTTCATATATTGGAAGATGAGACCTCAGGGCTATGGGTGTTCAGCTTCTAATGAGGTGGGTTGTTTTGTTGGACCTCAACAGTCCTGCCAAGGAAGCAGTCCATATTGGAATTCTAAAAACTAAAGACCTGTGTCTAGCAAGACTTGACTTGGTCCTCGAGTGGTTGGAACTGGTAAATGAAAAGCCAAAAGGAGCCAGGGGCTCCCTCCCACCCCGAACCTGAGTGACCCTTGAGGACTAGATCCTCAACTGACCTTGAGAAAACAAAAACCTTGGTTAATCTGGGCTAACTGTGTGGTCTTAAACATCCAAAAGGAAAGTATAACCAGAAATAAATAAATAGTAAGGCCCGAAAAATTGTATTTCAGATATAAAACTTGAGATCTTAGTAAAAAAACAAAACAAAACAAAAAGGACAGTTGTTTTGACTGTCTTGCTGGCAAGTGCAGCTACCCTGTGGATGCCACTGCTTTTGCCATCCTTCAAAGACATGAGGACACAGCTTTTCAACCTTCCAATATGGACTGAAGACTCATGTCTCTCCGAGAATCCTCCAAACCTTCAGTGCCAGAAGGGGACTGCTGAGACATCCAGCTTGTGGACTGAGCAGCTACTGGGGTTTCCGCCTCTTCAGAGTATGGACTGCCATTGTTGGACTACCCAGGCTGTATCACGGAGACCAGTACAGGAGGATCAAGACAGGACACTGTGCTTACTGGACTTCATTTGGTGACCATGGGAAGGGAAAACCCGTTTGGAACACAGGGGCAGAACTGATGGTGGTTTGGGCTTGCCAAGGAGGAGCCTTCAAACATGACATCGTTCAGCATAATAAAGAAAAAAATCATAAGTTGGGATGCTAAAACCTATGATATATGTGGCATGCATATGTGCATATTTTTGAGTGATACATCTTGGAAGGAATAACAACAACAACAACAAAAAGACTGTGTCAAAGAACTGACTGAAATGGTGAACTTCTGCTCGAAACAGTAAACTTCTGCATCGAGAATTTTGAGAGAGACTGAGAAAAAGATGAAAAACATGTTTGGCAGAATGCATGAGCTCTGGTGGGGTGGGGGGGGCACGGAGGGGGCATGGGTCTAGATTTGATTTGAAATTTTGTATGAAATGCACAAAGCTTCAATAAAAATTGGCTTTGAAAAAAACAAGAAACTAAAGACCTGTAAGTGATGTTTATTTACCCCCATTTGCTCTGTAAGTAAGCCTGAGCAAACTCACTAGATTTCCCCGGAATGTGGTTCCAAGAGCCTTTCCCTGTTTTGCTGGGAACCACGGGTGGCAAACGTGGGATACCATGTGTGTAGGTGTTTCCCGGGAGGAATCTCTGGGACAAGTGTT
Source organism: Rhizomys pruinosus (assembly GCA_009823505.1). Lineage (NCBI taxonomy): Eukaryota > Metazoa > Chordata > Mammalia > Rodentia > Spalacidae > Rhizomys > Rhizomys pruinosus. The sequence continues at coordinate 203,870 of VZQC01001088.1, read as the reverse complement.
TTGTCTCAATGTCTATCAGTGTACCACATGCATGCAGTGCTTGAAGAGGCCATAGGAAAGGCACTGGATCCCCTGGAACTGGAATCACAGATGGTTGTTAACCACCATGTAGGTGCTGGGAACCAAACCTGGGTTCTCTACAAGAGCAGCCAGAGCTCTTAAGCCCAACTCTTCAGCCCATATCTGCCTTGTTTTTTGAGACACGGTCTCTAAGTGGCCTGGAACTTGCTATGCAGATGAGACTGTCTATCCAGTGAGTCCCAGGGGTTCACCTGTCTCCACCTCCCCAGTGCTGGGATTATAAACATGGACCAGTACACATGGCTTTATAGAACTCCAGCTCCAGGGGAATCCGAGACCTTCTTCTGACCTCCGCGGCATTGCACGACACGGGTGCACAAACTTGCATGCAGACAGTACATTCATGCACATACAGAAATAAATAAAAAAAAAAATGGGTTCTGGGAATTGAACTTATGTCCTCCTGCTTACAAGGCAAGCACTTTATCAACCGACCTGGCTCTCTAGTGCCAAGGAGAGTCATTTTAAGTTCCTTTCCACTGCACATTTGACCTTCATCATTTTGAATAATTGATAGGGTATACAAATAATTCGATTACATATTTCTCTCAAACATGTGAAAACATCTCAGTTTTTGGAATTTATGTTTGTTTATTTAGCCCAGGCTGACCTGGTCCTCACTGTGTGGCCCAGGCTAACTTCAATCCTCCTGCCACAACCTCCCAAATGCTGGGATTACAGGCAAGAACATAAACTTCATTCTAAGGACAGAAGTCTGTTTCCCAAGGAGCTTAAACACATTCCTGAACAGTGCAAAACACTCCTAGGTGTGTCAGCGTTTGTCCCATCTGTCTACCATGCTGACCTTAGGCAGGAGACAAGTAAATCAATGGGAAATTCCACACAGCCTGACCAGACACCGTGGTGTCAAAAATAGCTGAAAAGCACAAGATATTTTGCAGTTTCCTCCAAGGCCAGGAAAAGTTAGGGGACAGCACAGGTAGAAATGACCAACTTTAAGACTGAACAAATTTCCTTTTTGTTCATTTGTTGCTGAGTTTAAGTTTGCCAGGAAATGAGTTACTAATAAATGGCACACATTTGCATGTCTATTTCCAGTGGCAAATAAGCCGGCAGCAGGAACATTCAGCCAAAGGCTAGAAACTGCACTGAACATGCAGAACATCTGAGAACAGCTTATTGCGCCCGTGTGTTTCTGCCACACGTCTCTCCAAGGAAGTCCATCTTTTGCTGCCAAACAATTAAAAAGGACAGTTTTAAACCCAAAGCTCACATCTTACTAAATAAATACTCTGAAACTGTAGACTTAAAACTGGAATTAATGCAAAATTGTGAGTTATTTTTGTTTTGTTTTTGAGAAAGGGTCTGCCTGGTCTGGAACTCACTTTGTAGACCAGGCTGGCCTCAAACTCACTGAGATCTACCTGCCTCTGTCTCTCAAGTGTGTGAGCCACCACACCCAGATGAACTACAGTTTTTACAGTAGGAAATTTCTGAATGATATTTTCAATTATCAAGTAAACCAAAATTTCAAGACCCCAATTTCCTCAAAAAAAAAATTGGAAAGAAATCCATCCTGTGAATGATAACAGCCAAAACTTAAATACTTCACTGAAAGAATAAGAACTCTTGGAGCTGGAGAGATAGCCTGGTGGTTAAGAGCACCGACTGCTCTCGCAGAGGACCAGAGTTCGATCCCCAGCACCCACATGGTGGCTGAGAACCATCTGTAACACTAATTCCAGGAGAACTCCAGTTCCAGGGGAATCTGACACCCTCTTCTGACCTCCACGGCATTGCATGACACGGGTGCACAAACCTACATGCAGACAGTACATTCAAATAAATAAATAAATAAATAAATAAATAAATAAATAAATAAATAAATAAAAATTTAAAAAAGAATGAGAACGCTTGCAACTAACCAAAATAAAAGTAATCAGGCACTATGGTGAAATTTTGAAGGACCAGTATCTCAGAATTTCAGGCCCTTGTGAGCTCCCCAACACACACACTGGGAGCCAAACTCTAGTCCTCTGCAAGAATGGCACGCACTCTTAACTGCTAGGCCATCGCTCCAGCTCAGACTGTATACACTTTTCATTCTGCAGGAAATGCAGTGGATCCATGAATTTCCAAAGACTTTTTTTCCTTTATAACTGGAAACATTTTCAGAAATGTACTGAGGGGGCTGGAGAGGTGGCCTGGTGGTTAAGAGGACCGACCGCTCTTGCAGAGGACCCGGGTTCGATCCCCAGCACCCACATGGCGGCTGAAAACCATCTTTAACTCCAGTTCCAGGGGAATCTGACACCCTCTTCTGACCTCCGCGGCATTGCAAGACACGGGTGCACAGAACTACATGCAGACAGTACATTCATACACATACAAAAATAAATAAAATTAGAAAAAAAATATTAAAAAAAAATAAACGTACTGAGAATTCCAAAAGCAAATTTAGTTTAGCTGTATATATTTTCTCCTTTCCTTGCAAGGTGTGATGGCAGCTGCATCTGTGGCCACCAGGCTGCTGTCTGGATCAGCAATGCCTGCTGAGAGCACGGTCAAACTGATGGCCGCACGTCAAGTGGCAGGAGCACAGGGGGTAGAAGATAGCCCTCGGCGCTGTCCTTGGTGACGCAGGCGCTGGCATACGCATAGTGCAGCACTTGCAGACCTGGGCGTGGCCACTAGCAAGCTGACCTCAGTTATCCCAGGGATTTTCCAGGGGGCTGGGGCAGGAGATCTGCCCAGGAGTTCAACAGACACCGCAGGCTTGAGAGGTCCTGAGGCTGTTAGTGATGAGTGGCTGGGTTTGTTTCCTTGCAGACGAAGTTCACACTGGTACCTACCATCTGCTCTTCCACCTTTAGTAGCTAGTCACAAGCCAGAAAGACACTGCCAACAGCTCTGTCCAGGGATGTGGAGACCATTAAACAGGTTCATATACACAAGCTGCGGTGTATATGGCTACTCCTCCCTGTTCATTTGCAGCCAGACTGGTGCACAGGTATTTAGGGCTGGTTGGTTTCCATAGCTTTAGTGGGTGTCAGGTAGAAGCAGAACTCACAGAATGCTTATGTATTATAAAAGAAGATTTATTACACTGGCTCACATGATATGGGGTCATCTGTGTGCTAGGGAGGCTGAGAACCTGGCAGCTGCTCTGTCCAGGAAGTCTGGGCAGTCCCAATCTGGTGCAGAAGGCCTGGAAGATTCCTGAATAGTCTCTGGTCTTCAGTCCACATTGAAAAGCTGAAGAAGCTGGAGTGTGATGTACATGGAGTATGGCTGTGCCTCAGCAGTGTGACAGACCTGTCAACAGCAGGTGAAAACCAGCAGCAAGATTGCTTTTACCTTGGACTTCTTGTATTTCCACTTCCCATTGGAAGGCGCTACCCATGCTGAGGCAGGCCTTCTCCCCTCACTTAATCCTTTCTAGAAACATCTTCAGAGACCCACCAAGAGGCATGTCTCCTAGTTGATTACAGATCCTGTGAAGTTGACAACCAAGATTAAGTATCACACCATGGTTCCCGGGGCATAGGTTCTCCCATCCTGCAGTTAGCAGTGGAGCCAGCTTGTCCAGCTCTAAGTGGTGCAGTCCTCTGGTCCAGGGCATCAAGAGAAGGACAATCTAGTTCAGCAAGACGTTCCACTTAAATGCAAAGTCTAATACATCGAGGCAAATATATACATTCCTGCAACCACCCTCAAAATAAATACATATGATGTGGCTGCCACTTTGCGCCACTTTCTAGTCAAACCCTGGACCACCTGCAGCCACAGGTAACTCAGGTGACCTGCAGCTCCCTTCCTGAAGGCCAAGCCCAGGGTGTGCTTTTCTCTGCACACATGCTTTGTCTGAGCTTATATTGTATCTAATAAGGACAGTTTTGTTTCTTCCCTGCTGGTAAGAGTAACTTTCAACTCTTTTCCTCGTCACATCGCACCAGCTGGCTCCACTAAACGGTGTGAGCTGAAGTGAGGCTGCATAGTCTTCTCTCATTAGTGATGCTGGACTCAGAGAACTGGGATGCATAGCCTTCTCCCATTAGAGATCCTGGACCCACAGATTCAGTCTCTCACCATTAGCCAGCCCGGCATCAGCTGCAGGTTCTGCGTAACTGCTCATCTGCAGACAGAAGACGGTTCTTTTCTTTTCCTAATTTGTTCCAATTTTTTTATATTACTATTAACTCATCAAAATGGAAAAGACACAAGAGAAAAATATTTCCAAGTGTAAGAATTGATTTGGGAATGAACAAAAAGATTCAAAGTTTGGGATGCAAGTCCAGAGAGGGAAGGGTAAAGAGAAATGCAATTAGCCAATGCGATCAATCCAACCAAGCAGTATGGATATGGCATCTTTTGATCCTATAGACCAGGGCCCAGAATTGGCCTCAGCTCATTGGTCGAAGCTTCCAGGGCTGGAAGACTATCTTTTTTGAGTTACCAGGTCTTTGTTACAGTAATCCGTGTGGGGAAGACCTGCAGAACATTGGCAAGTGTGTTGACTGTTGTTAGCTACTTTTTTGTTCCTGTGATAAAACACCATGAACAAGGCAACTTATACAACAATTTACTTGGGCTCATGGCTCGAGAGGGAGGAGTTCATCATGGGGGGTATTGGATTATGCCACGGCACAAACCCCCAATAAAAGACAGACAGACTGTGAGTTCAAGGCCAGCCTGGTCTACAGAGTGAGTTCCAGGCCAACTGGGGCTATAGGGAGACCCTGTCTCAAAAAAAAAAAAAAAAAAAAAAAAAAAAAGGACATGCACATGAGGCTTAGTCACTCCAGGAACATATTTACTGCAGGAATTGCCAGGACTGGCTACCTGTCCACACATGGTGATGCAGCCAGCAAGACGGCCACTGAAGTACACTCCTTTATAGGTCCTAGGCGGGACCTCAGGTAAGGGGAAGAGTTCATAAAATTGACAGCCTCTGGAGGAAGTGGACAACTGTGTGTCCCTTGGAATTCTGAGAAACCCAGACCTAACGGGAGGCCTGGCGGGAGGCAGTGGAGGCAAAAGCTGAGGCCTCACAACTTCGAGCATTCCCCGGAAACCAGGGGAGCAGGAAGTGGGATGATCTATAAACTCTCAAAGCCGCCCTCACTGACATACTTCCTCCACAAAGCCGTAAGTCCTGAACCTCCCCAAACAGCGCCACCAACTGGGGAAAACTGTCCAAACACTTGGAGCCTGGGGGGTCACTCTCATTCAAATCCCCACAGAGACCTTCTGGGACTGCTTTCTGGACACTTGCCTGACTCAGATAAGCCCACTTTCACCCTAGAAGTGGAGATTTCCTCAAGTGATGACCCTTGTCACCGACTCCTTGTGTGTGCTTATGTGATCATATAAAGGGTTAAACGTTGCAGTGTGGCTGTGATCTGGGCGCTCAGGAGGCAGAAGCAAGGAGGATCATGAGTTTAAGGCCGGTCTGAGATACATGTTAAGTTTTTTGTTTTGTTTTTTGTTTTGAGACAGTGTCTCCCTATAGCCCCAAATGGCCTCCTGGAACTCACTCTCTAGACCAGGCTGGCTTTGAACTAACAGAGATCCACCTGCCTCTGCCTCCTGAGCGCTAGGATTAAAGGCATGCACCACCATGCCCGGCTTAAAGATGATTCTCAGCCACCATGCAGGTGCTGGGAATTGAACCCGGGTCCTCTTCAAGAGCAGTTGGTGCTCTTAACCGCTGAGCCATCTCTCCAGCCCCATGGTAAGCTCTTAACCAGCTGGACAACTTAGTAAGACTGTCTCAATCAATCAATCAATCAATCATCAATTAAGAAATCAATCATTAACCAATAAATCTTTTATTTTGTCAAGATGCTGCATCACAGTCCTTGGTTTTGAATGTTAAGCTAATCTTTCTGTCATATAATAAATGCCCATTTGACAACCAGTGACATCATATCGATACTTCCTGGATTTGACTTGCTAACTTGTTAAGGAGCTCCATATTTCTGTTGGTTAGGGATATCGGTGCATAATTTTCATGTAAAGTCTCTCTCCTGTTTTGGTTTGAGAGTGTTAATTTTGATTCCTTACCTGTTCATACATTTTCAAAAAAATGGGTCTGGTAATGTTTTCCTTGCACACTTGATGGAATTCACCATCAATACCACCTGCAATTGGGGGCTATTGATGAAGGGGGAACAATGCGCAGAATTTAATTCATCCATACAGGGCAGTGTGCATTTCCTTCTGAGTCCATGTCTGTACTTATGACTCTAAGGAGTCTGTCCTTCTCATCCACCCTACATGGCTCACTGGCATGTCCGTCTGTCTTGTCACTCTTCGGTGCTGTTCAGACGTACCCTAATGGTCTGTGTCTGTGCATGGTGTGGGTGTTCCTTTCTCATTTCTGGTATGGTTCACCAGTCTTACTTACTCCTTCCAGGAACTGGGTTTTAGGACTTGGTTTCTCTAGTCCACCTTTTTCTGAGTTATGGGTTCACAATCCTTTTCTTCCCTGGCTCTTTCAGCCTCTTTTGTGGAAGCTAAAGCTGCCAGCTTCGGGCTTTGCTTCTTCCTAGAAACATCCATGGAAACCACAGACTGCTCTTGCTTTCCCCACCCATTCAGCTCAATCCACTGTTACTTTTTCCTATGATTTTTTTATAACAAATATTATCTTTAGGAGTTACAGGTGTGTTGATTTGCAAATACTTGCAAGATTTCCAATAATTAATTTCCATAATTCGTTTCTATTGTTGTGGTGTGTCCACTTCCATACAATTTCAGTTATTTTATATTTTGAGACTTGCGTCTTGTCTTCACACAAGATGAACACACTGCTCTTAAGCACATAGCCCATCCAGTCACACATAAATACATATATATGGATACACATGACACATATACATACAACACACATTTAAACATATAACACACATACATTTACACATGTAACACACTGATACAGAGTACCTGACATACACCACTCATACTCCCCATTGCTAGAACTACTAAGCCTGTGAAATCATTCACTTGGAAAGGAGGACAGCATCAAAATGAAGGCTGGGTGGACAGAGTGCCTCCCTGCATGAAACTTGCCTAGGCCTCTGGACACTGTATCCAGTCAGAGGATTTACAAAGAGTAAGTTTACCAGCTGGAGAGACATTTTCCCATACTATTCTATTCTGTAGCTGTATGGAATTCTGTCTTATGATTTCATCATGGTTTAACATTTATTGCAATTACATAAAATAGTCTGATGAAAAAAGTCCAGATCTTGGAGGGCTGGAGAGATGGCTCAGCAGTTAAGAACACTTGCTGTCCTTCCAGAGGACCTAGGTTCAAATCCCAGCACCACCTGGTGGCTAACAACCATCTGTAACTCCAGTTCCAGGGGCTCGAAGCCCTCTTCTGACCTCTGTGGGCGTTGTGCGACATAAGTGCACTTCTACACATGCAATACACTCATACACATAAAAAAAAAAAATAAGCCAGGCATGGTGGCACATGGCTTTAATCCCAGCACTCGGAGGCATAGGTAAGCAGTTCTCTGTGAGTTCAAGGCCAGCCTGGTCTACGCAGAGAGTTCCAGGACAGCTGGGGCTGCAGGGAGACCCTGTCTCAAAAGACCAAAAATTAATTAATTAATTAATTACATTTTAAAAAAAGAGTCCAGATCTAAATGAGAATTTCAGGATCTGAATGTTCACAGTGCTATGCGCTTAGAATCTGTGTATCCTTCCCTGCATTTTATAAACTCTGAAGTTCTCATCTTTCTAATCTGTAAAATGATACAAAATAATAATACCAATCCTACAGGATTAAAGTGAGGGAAATTTGTTCAAATTCCCTGTAGCCACTCCATCCCATCCCTCATCTGCTTGTGTGCTGCCACTGGGCAGATTGCTTGGCATGTGAATTGCTTGGTCAGAGGCACACAGTTCTTGATGCCTATTGAACTCTCATCTTGTTCATGCTAAAAGGTGGCCTGGGGGCACTGACTTCTCTGAATAGCCAGTGGAATCCATACTCCTACCCAGAAAACAGTGAACTGTTTGATCTTATTTGGAGATCTATGAACCTGTGAAGGCCACGGACAGGCCGTTTGGTAGCTATGATTCCTGGGTCTCATATTAAGACACATTGATTTTAATGTGTGACCAATACATGTTTTCTATGTGTTTAAGTGAAAAGTTACCTGTCTTAATATGCTGCAGATACTCGCTAGCCTCCACCCTTTGGCCCCACAGTTCTGTCCACGGTATCTTCCTTTTAATCTTGGTTGGGCTTATTGTGAGCCTAGAGTGAAACCACCTGACAGCTGGACTCCTGACTCATCCTGAGCTTTTGGCTAAATACAAGCTGCACACACATGGGGCTATGATGTGGCTTTTCTTGAGCAAATGCAAAAAAAATATTATTCCTGATATTCCAGGAGAACTCCAGTTCCACGGGAATCCGACACCCTCTTCTGACCTCTGCGGCATTGCACGACACGGGTGCACAAACTTGCATACAGATAGTACATTGATACACATACAGAAATAAATAAATGCCGGGCGTGGTGGCGCCCTTTAATTCTAGCACTTAGGAGGCAGAGGCACACAGATCTCTGTGAGTTCAAGGTCAGCCTGGTCTACAGAGCGAGTTCCAGGACAGCCAGAGCTACAGGGAGACCCTGTCTCAAAAAGAAAAAAAAAAAAAAAAAGAAATGACCCCAACAGAGCAAAGAAAAGATTCTGTCCAGGTAGAGCTTGCTGGACCTGAGAGTCTTTTGGGGTAACTCAAAGGATTATGGGTAAGTCACAGGAAGCTTCCACAAGGAAGTTCTGCCAGAGCCAACCATTTAACTCTTACAGAGTAGTGATTCACATCTTTCGCAGAACAGCCTCCTACAGATCTTGAGCCTCCCAACCCCCTCCACTGAGGTATGTTACATTCAAAGACACAAGTCTCAAAATGTGCATTTATGCTTGTGTTGTGTGTGTAGACATGTGCTGTGTATAAGCGTTCATTATGACTGTGTGTTTTTCATGTTTGTATGGTGGAGAGTGTGTATGTGTGCATGTAGGTATGTATATGTGCTTATATTATGTTTGTAAACATGTGGTGTGTATAAGTATGTGTTATGACTGTGTATTCTGTATGTTTGGGTGGTGTGTGCCGTGTGTGTTTGTGTGTGTTGCATTATATGTGTAAATGCGTGGTGTATATAAGCATGCATTGTGACCATGTGTTTGACACAGTTGTGTTGGGTGGGGTGTGCATGTGTGTGCATTTTGTGCTTTCTGCATACATCGCAGGATGCGGAGTCAGTTCATAGTTGGAGCCATTGGGAAGGTTTCTTAGGCAAGTGTTTTGTGTGGGGAGATGCTGCAAGAAGTACAATTTCAGACAGTGTCTTGAGGGAGCATCTTCTACTTGAGACATTTTGATTACTTCCACCTGGACTGAGAGCAGACATTTGGAGACCTGACTTCACTTGTGTTTATAAAACTTCTTCTTTGTCTGTTTGAAACAGATGCACAGGAAAGATCTGTGTTTGAAAGACTCTGTTGCTCCTGCGTAAATGTTACTGAAGACTTGTCCCCTTTGCTCGCCCTTCCTCTTCTCTACACCTCCCCAAGAAGCAGTCCCTTGTCTGTGAAATATCAGGTACTTAGCACCACCTAGTGGACAGGAAGCAGAAAGCTCAGCTTCAACTCTGGAAGAGCTGGGGACATGGCTCAGTGGATGGATCACTGACTTTGTAAGTAAGAATGAAGACCTGAGTTCGGGTATGGCTGTGCACACCTTTAACTCCCAGCACTGTCAGGCAGACATAGGAAAATCCCTAGTTCCCTGGCCAGCAAGCCTCGCAGTAAAGGTAAGACTCAGATTCAGTGAGAGATGCTGGCTCACAGAGGTGCAAACCCACATGCAGCACACACACACACACAGCACACACAACTTGACACATCCACCCACCCATCCATCCATTCGTCCATCTGACCGTTCGTCTATCTGTCCACACATCCTTCTATCCACACATCCATCCGTCCATCCATCCATCCATCCATCCATCCATCCATCTATCCATCTATCCACACATCCATCCATCCACACATCCATCCATCTCTCCATCCGTCCATCCATCTGTCCGTTCATCTATCTGTCCACACATCCTTCTATCCACACATCCATCCATCCGTCCATCTATCCATCTATCCACACATCCATCCATCTGTCCGTCCATCCATCCATCCATCCACACATCCATCCATCAACAAGGTGTAGAGTGATTGAGGAAGACGTCTGGCATTAACCTCTGGCCTCTACACTCCTGCATATGCACTCGCATGCATGCACACAAAGACAGCCATCTGCAAACCAAGGGGACAGGTCCCCAAAGAAGCCAATTCTACCCACACCTTGACCTTGGACTTCCTACATGAGCTGCAATCTCCATTCATCCCTGGGTCTGCAGCCTGCCCTGAAGAATTCAGACTTGGCAGCATTCACAGAGCTGCAGCCAGTTTCCTAGAAATGTCTCTACCTAAATGTACGCCCAAAGGCTTCTTGTCCATGGACAGCCCTCACTAAAAAATACATACTCCAAATTAAACCCTGCAGTTGTTTTCTGTTCATTTGAGCCCAGTACCAGATCCTCAGGATAGCATTCAAAGTCCTGCAGGGCCTGAGCAGAGTTTGCTATTACTCTCACCTGCCCTTTGATGAGCTTATTACCAATGACACACTTATTGAAAACCAACTGCTAATTAACAGATTTCCCCCATGGTTTAGAAGCAAGCTGTTCAAAAGCAGTCATTTATCTGACCTTCCTGCGGTTCCATTTCTTTATCTGAGTACTGGTTGCTTTTCTGTTGTGGTGATAAAATACCATGACCAGAAGCAACTTAAGGAGGAGAGTTTGTTGTGGCTTACAGTTCCAGAAGGAGTCCATAACCTGGGCACAGCACAGCAGGGCAGGCAGAGCAGGAAGCTGGCTCATCACATTCCCTAAGCACCCCAGGATATGGAGGTCAAACCTGAAGTGCAACAAAGCTACACCATCAGTGACGTCCTTCCTCCAGCAAGCCACCACCTTCCAAAGGTTCCATGACCTCTGCCACAGAGCCATCAGCTGGGGGCCAGGTGGGATCTATAGGGAGTATTTCTAATTCCAACCACCACTAGCAATAAAATGACACCCTGTAGAGAATTCTGGAACAGTCCTTAGTGATACAACACATTTCATGATGATGCTTTATCAGCCCACAAGGCCCCAACTCCTGGCTGCCAGTAGTTTTTAGGGAGGAGAGGAGCAGACTGCCTAGGGGAAGGCATAAGTCTGGAACTGTATCTGAGCAATCTGCAGCACCGTGAAAATAGAACTGAGGGCCCTGTTCTGAAATGATTATGGAACATTAAATGACAATGGAACATTAAAATCAAGCTTGGCAGCACATGAGAGTAATTTGTTTACTTTCTAGGTTTTCACATTTTGGTTTTTTTTCTTAATTTGTGTATGTGTTTGTGCAAGTGGATGTGTGTACATATGTGTGGAGGCCAGAGGTGGACCTCAGGTGTTGTCCCAGGAGCCATCCACCTTCTTTTATGAGACAGGGACTCTCACTGGCCTGGGGCTCTCTGATTAGCCAGCGAGACCTGTGGCCCTCCTGTCCCTGCCTCCCCAGCACTGGGCTTACAAGCACCTGCCTAGCTTTCGTACATGGTCCTGGGGTGGAACCTGGGTCTTCGTGACTGCATGGAAAACACTGATCTACCTCTCTAGCCCCCACAAGGGGTTCTAGGGACCATGTGGGCACTGTATCGTGCTCCCCGTGCCTCCTGGGCTCTGAGTGTCTGCCGCTGTGGCTACACAAGAAGTTCGCTGGCTTCCGGAAGCTCTTTAATTCGAGCTTTCAACTTCTATTGGCCTTGAAAATTGCCTCAGTTCGATTCCGCTGTATGGCCGGCTACTCAGTGCATGGTGCATGGCCTGATGTGTCAATGTTCCCTCTCTTCTTGTCTTTTATTTATTATTTTTATTTTTTTAATTTTTTATTTATTTTTGTATGTGTATGAATGTACTGGCTGCATGCAGGTTTGTGCACCCATGTCATGCAATGCCGCTGAGGTCAGAAGAGGGTCTCGGATTCCCCTGGAACTGGAGTTCTCCTGGAATTGGAGTTACAGATGGTTCTCAGCCGCCATGTGGGTGCTGGGGATCGAACTCGGGTCCTCTGCAAGAGCAGTCGGTGCTCTTAACCACTAGGCTATCTCTCCAGCCCCTCTTATTGTCTTTTAACAAGCTGGTTGTGTGTGTGTGTGTGTGTGTGTGTGCGCGCGCACGCGCGTGCATGCATGTGAGTGTGTGTGTGTGTGTGTGTGTGTGTGTGTGTGTGTGTGTGTGTGTGTACGTACAAGAGTGCAGGTGGCCACAGAGGCCAGAAAAGGGCATCAGATCTCCCGGAAATGGAGTTACAGGTGGTTGTGAGCTGCCCAGTGTGGGTACTGGGAACTGCACTCAGCTCCTCCTCCTTCTCCTCTCCAGCCCTTTACTGTGTTTTAACATATTGATCCTTTCAGAAAGAATCAATATAGACAGCTTATAGCTAATTACTTTCATATCTACACCGGAGTTCAGTAGTGCCACAATTTTAACATTTTAGTCCTCTCAGCTGCTGTTTCGAGGTTTCTTCAATGCAGTGTTTGTCAAACACAGCGACTCATTTCTTACAGCCCTGGAGACAGAAGTCCAAGGCTAAGGCCTGGCAGATCCACTTCGTGATATGGTTCTGTTCCCTGGTTCATGAGGACACCTTCTCATTATTCCTCATGGGTGGAAAGAGAAAACAAGTTTCCTGGACCTTTTATAAAAGCACTGATCTCATCCGAGCACCTGAGATCTAGTCTCCTAAGTTCTACCATCACCTTGGTTGTTAGGACGTCAACTTCTGAACCTGGGGTGATTAGAACCTTTGCTCCACATCACTTCCAAACCCTCCAAGCAGGATACCATTTTTCTGACTTGACGTTTTAATTCTTGGCTACTTTTGTCCATTCTGTTTCACCGTATATTTAGATGTCCCATCCCCTCAGCTACTGCTGGCTCACACAGTACGTGATAAGCCTGCCTGCGTCTCTAGACCCTGTACTCTTTGATGAGTGAAAAACAACCTTCGCTTTAGATGACATTTACTAAGTGCATGTGCAAACTGTCGACCTCTATATCCAAGCACAGTGCTCAGTTACAACAGGTGCGGGACATGGGGTGAGGGGCACAGCATGCTGAGGTAAGGGAGGCTCACTGAAGTTCAGCTTCATATCTACTGAAGCAGAGACATGACTAAACTCCTCACAGGTCTCACTGCATAATTGTTCAAAAGGATCTTAAGAGGCTGGAGAGATTGCTCAGTGGTTAGGAGAGCTGCCGCTCTTGCAGAGGATGTGAGTTCACTTTCCCGCACCCATGTCAGGGGCTCAGAGCTGCCTGTACCTGCAGCTCCAGGGGACCCTTGGCCCTCCCTTGCCTTCCATGGCAAACACACTTCTTTACACACCCACACATGTACATAATTAAAAACAAAATAAACACCTAGCAAGATCCTTTGTATCTAGCAGATACACCTGTACCAGGTGCCAGGCTCCCTCTTATACAGGAGAATATATTATGGACCTACATGAAATCTTCAATCTCCTCTCTTAATTCACCCAATTCCTTAACATTTAGTAGGAATTACAGAAGCTAGTATGTGTCCATGCAAGGGGCCAATGTAGGATGTCTTCTAGAGTCACTCTAAACCTTATTATTATTTTTTGAGACAGGATCTTACTATGTAACTCTGGCTGGCCTACAACTCACTATATAGACAAGCTGGCCTCCATCTTACAGAGATCCACCTGGCTCGACCTCCTGCATGCTGGGATTAAACAGATGCACCACCACATGCCTGACTGCACCTGTTTTTGAGACGGGATCTCTCACTGAGCTCAGTACTCATTGGTTGGCTAGCGAGGCTGGCCAGTGAGCTAGAAAGATCCTCGTCTCAGCCCTCAGCCCAGTACTGCCATTACAGATTCTGGGCACGGTGCCAGGCTTTTCTGCATGGGTGCTGGGAATCCAACCTGGGTTCTCATGCTTGCTCAGCAAGCACTCTACCCACTGAGCGCTCTTCCAAGGCTCCTTTCCTGACTGTAATAGATTCATAATTAACATCCTATTAATCACATTCCTACTCATCAGGTGAAATTTAGTGCACACACAAATTCCAATCTGCACTATCGCTGCTAAAGACTGGAAGCGGCTAGTCCTACAATGAAGCACAAATTCTCATTTCTCATGTAGGTTGCCAGCATTTTAATGTTCTTTTATTGAATTTTTAAATATTTATTTATTATTTTTTATGTGTATGAGTGTACTGTCTGCATGTAGGTAGGTGTACCCATGTCGTGCAATGCCATGGAGGTCAGAAGAGGGTGTCAGATTCCCCTGGAACTGGAGTTAAAGATGGTTCTTAGCCGCCATGTGGATGCTGGGAATCAAACCGGGTCCTCTGCAAGAGCAATCGGTGCTCTTAACTGCTGAGCCAACTCTCCAGCCCCCTTTTATTCAATTTTTGTTTCATACAAAACATCTTCATCATCTTCATACCTCTTCCCTATGTGAACCCCTTCCATAGCCTGCCCCACCAGAGTTCATGCATTCTTTCATATATGTTAAGGCCTATTGAGTCAAGTTAGTGTACCCAGCTGTCCCTCAATGCAAATTCATCCACCGGAATCTAGTCAGCTATCCAGAGTCTCCCCCTTAAAGCAAATCAACTCTCCCTCACCCAGCAGTAATCTGCTACCCACAGTTCTCTGGCTAAGGTTGGGTCCTGCTGTCCATTTCTCCAGTCCTATGCTGGGTTTTTGTCAGCTTGAGTTTGCATGGGTCTTGTGCATACTGACACCATTGTTGTAAGTTCATATGAGCAAGGTCCCAAGAAGCTAGAAGACTATTTCCATATGCTCATGCACCTCCTCCCCTGACTCTTACAGTCCTTCTCCCCCTCTTCTGCAAACATAAGACGTTTCATTGTAATTCCTTTCTTATCTCTCCATCTCACATCTTGGCCCTTGAGTTTATGCACTTAATGATGGGCTTAGTCAGCACTCAGCATCTTTCTTCATGTGTTTTCCTCACTAAACATAAAACAAAGTATTATGATCAATCAACCAAGTTAACAGATGAGCTATAAAAATGCTTATTAAAAATTAGACAACACGGGGGCTGGAGAGATGGCCTAGCGGTTGAGAGTGCCGACCGCTCTTACAGAGGACCCAGGTTCGATCCCCAGCACCCACATGGCAGCCGAGAACCATCTGAAACTCCAGTTCCAGGGTAATCTGAGACCCTCTTCTGACCTCCGTGGCATTGCACGACATCGGTGCACACACCTGCATGCAGACAGTACATTCATACACATACCGAAATAAATTAAAAAAAAAAAAAGAAAGAAAGAAAAAAGTTAGACAACATACATAAACATTTTTGTCAGTCACAGGCTTCAGAATACAGCATATCAGCCCTAGCTGTTCATCTCTCTGGCAGGAGGGAGAACTTCACTGTGGGCTAACAGGAACCAGCTTCATTGCTCTGGAATGACTAACACTAGGCTGGGCCAACATACATCACTTAACGATCAAAAAAATGCTGATCTAAAATATATTAGTACAGGAAAGCTCTGACATCAGCAGTGAATTATTCTGCCCAGGAGATGTTGGCTAGGGGATTCAACCCCCCCCCCCAAAATTATAAAGGCCTTTTGCCTATAAGTGGGATATATGCAAGGAGAAAGGCAGTAAGTCCCTGTTGTCGAAGACCTGGCGTGAGCATGAAAAAATGTTATGAGACGTCACTTGCTAACATACAACTGGCCTCTGAAATGCCAGAGAGTGTTACCAAAAGCCACTAAAGCAATAGAGCAAAATATTGGTCTCCCTGAGACAAGCAAGACTCCTCCATCAGTATCAGCTACACCTCAACTGCCTGGAGATACTGTGCAACAGTGGCAGCCAAGTGTCTATATATATCCCAAATCTAATTGGCTATTAGCTCTCTCCTTGGAGAGAGGCTGTTTGGTAGCTATGATTCCTGGGTCTCATATTAAGACACATTGATTTTAATGTGTGACCAATACATGTTTTCTATGTGTTTAAGTGAAAAGTTACCTGTCTTAATATGCTGCGGATACTCGCTAGCCTCCACCCTTTGGCCCCACAGTTCCGTCCACGGTATCTTCCTTTTAATCTTGGTTGGGCTTATTGTGAGCCTAGAGTGAAACCACCTGATAGCTGGACTCCTGACTCATCCTGAGCTTTTGGCTAAATACAAGCTGCACACACATGGGCTATGATGGGCTTTTCTTGAGCAAAGTGCAAAAAAAAATATTATCCTGATACCAGGAGAACTCACAGTTCCAGGGAATCCGACACCCTCTTCTACCTCCACTGCATTGCCTGACACGGGTGCACAAACTTGCATACAGACAGTACATTGATACACATACAGAAAAATAAATGCAGGGCGTGGTGGCGCACACCTTTAATCCTAGCACTTGGGAGGCAGAGGCACAGGATCTCTGGATTCAAGGCAGCCTGGTCTACAGAGTGAGTTCAGGACAGCCAGAGCTACAGGGAGACCGTCTCAAAAAGAACAAAAAAAAAAAAAAAAAAAAAAAAAAGAAATGACCCCAACAGAGCAAAGAAAAGATTCTGTCCAGGTAGAGCTTGCTGGACCTGAGAGTCTTTTGGGGTGACTCACAGGATTGTGGGTAAGTCACAGGAAGCTTCCACAAGGAAGTTCTGCCCCAGCCAACCATTTAACTCTTACAGAGTAGTGATTCACATCTTTCGCAGAACAGCCTCCTACAGATCTTGAGCCTCCCAACCCTCTCCACTGAGGTATGTTACATTCAAAGACACAAGACTCAAAATGTGCATTTATGCTTGTGTTGTGTGTGTAGACATGTGCTGTGTATAAGCGTTCATTATGACTGTGTTTTTCATGTTTGTATGGTGGAGAGTGTGTATGTGTGCATGTAGGTATGTATATGTGCTAGATTATGTTTGTAAACAGTGTGTGTTATACGTATGTGGTTGACTGTGTATTCTGTATGTTGGGTGGTGTGTGCTGTGTGTGTTTGTGTGTGTTGCATTATTTGTGTAATGCGTGGTGTATATAGCAGGCATTGTGACCATGTGGTTTGCCACGTTGTGTTGGGTGTGTGTGCATGTGTGTGCATTTTGTGCTTTCTGCATACATCGCAGTGGGAGTCAGTTCATAGTTGGAGCCATTGGGAAGGTTTCTTAGGCAAGTGTTTTGTGTGGGGAGATGCTGCAAGAAGTACAATTTCAGACAGTGTCTTGAGGGAGCATCTTCTACTTGAGACATTTTGATTACTTCCACCTGGACTGAGAGCAGACATTTGGAGACCTGACTTCACTGTGTTTATAAAACTTCTTCTTTGTCTGTTTGAAACAGATGCGCAGGAAAGATCTGTGTTTGAAAGACTCTGTTGCTCCCGGTAAATGTTACTGAAGACTTGTCCCCTTTGCTCGCCCTTCCTCTTCTCTACACCTCCCCAAGACGCATCCCTTGTCTGTGAAATCTCAGGTACTTAGCACCACGTGGACAAGAAGCAGAAACTCAGCTCAACCTGTGGAGGAGCTGGAAATGGCTAAGTGGATGGAGCACTGACTTTTTAAGTAAGCATGAAGACCTGAGTCGGGTACGGCTGTGCAACCTTTAACTCCCAGCACTGTCAGGAAGACATAGGAAAATCCCTAGTTCCCTGGCCAGCAAGCCTCGCAGTAAAGGTAACTCAGATTCAGTGAGAGACCCTGCTCACAAGGTGCAAACCCACATCAGCCAACACACACAGCACACACAACTTGACCACCCACCCACCCATCCATCATCGTCCATCTGTCCATGTCATCTACTGTCCACACATTCCTTCCATCACACGCATCCTCCATCCGTCATCCAATCCAGCAATCCTCCAGCACATCCATTCATCATCCACCCGTCCATCCATCATCCATCCAGTCCACCATCCATCCATCCATCACCATCTATCCACAACCATCCATCCACACCCACCATCTGTCCGTCGTCCATCATCTGTCCATTCTCATCTGTCCATACATCCTTCTAATCCACACACCATCTATCCATCCATCTTTCCTATCCACACATCCATCCATCGTCCGTCATCCACCACCATCCATCCATCACAACAAGGTGTAGAGTTATTGGGAAGAATCTGGCATTAACTCTGGCCTCTACACTCCTGCATATGCACTCGCATGCATGCACACAAAGACAACCATCTGCAAACCAAGGGGACAGTTCCCCAAAGAAGCCAATTCTACCCACACCTTGACCTTGGACTTCCTAACTGAGCTGCAATCTCCATTCATCCCTGGGTCTGCAGCCTGCCCTGAAGAATTCAGACTTGGCAGCATTCACAGAGCCGCAGCCAGTTCCTAGAAATGTCTCTACCTAAATGTACGCCCAAAGGCTTCTTGTCCATGGACAGCCCTCACTAAAAATACATACTCCAAATTAAACCCTGCAGTTGTTTTCTGTTCATTTGAGCCCAGTACCAGATCCTCAGGAGTAGCATTCAAAGTCCTGCAGGGCCTGAGCAGAGTTTGCTATTACTCTCACCTCCTTTGATGAGCTTATTACCAATGACACTTATTGAAAACCAACTGCTAATTAACAGATTTCCCCCATGGTTTAGAAGCAAGCTGTTCAAAGCAGTCATTTATCTGACCTTCCTGTGGTTCCGTTTCTATCTGAGCACTGGTTGCTTTTTCTGTTGCGGTGATAAAATACCATGACCAGAAGCAACTTAAGGAGGAGAGTTTGTTGTGGCTTACAGTTCCAGAAGGAGTCCATAACCTGGGCACAGCACAGCAGGGCAGGCAGAGCAGGAAGCGGCTCATCACATTCCCAAGCACCCCAGGATATGGAGGTCAAACCTGAAGTGCAGCAAAGCTACACCATCAGTGACTCCTTCCTCCAGCAAGCCACCACCTTCCAAAGGTTCCATGACCTCTGCCACAGAGCCATCAGTTGGGGGCCAGGTGGGATCTATAGGGAGTATTTCTAATTCCAACAACCACTAGCAATGAAATGACGCCCTGTGGAGAATTCTGGAACAGTCCTTAGTGATACAACACATTTCATGATGATGCTTTATCAGCCTACAAGGCCCCAACTCCTGGCTGCCAGTAGTTTTTAGGGAGGAGAGGAGCAGACTGCCTAGGGGAAGGCATAAGTCTGGAACTGTATCTGAGCAATCTGCAGCACCGTGAAAATAGAACTGAGGGCCCTGTTCTGAAATGATTATGGAACATTAAATGACAATGGAACATTAAAATCAAGCTTGGCAGCACATGAGGGTAATTTGTTTACTTTCTAGGTTTTCCATTTTGGTTTTTTCTTTAATTTGGATGTGTTTGGTGCAATGGATGTGGTGTACATATGTGTGTGAGGCCAGAGGTGGACCTCAGGTGTTCCCAGGAGCCATCCACCTTGTTTTATGAGACAGGACTCTCACTGGCCTGGTCTCTATGTTGCCAGTGAGCCCTGGGCCTCCTGTCCCTCCGCCTCCCCAGCACTGGGCTTACAAGCACCTGTTCCGTTAGGAAATTAAAAATAAATTTAAAAACATTTGCCACTGAAGGCCTCTTAAAATCAACAAAACAGGTTTGTTGACGTGTCCATCCGTCTTGCAGCAAAACCTATGTAAAACATCTCTAAAAACATTTAAATGAAAATTTTGTAACATAAATAATAAAACC
Source organism: Rhizomys pruinosus (assembly GCA_009823505.1). Classification (NCBI taxonomy): domain Eukaryota; kingdom Metazoa; phylum Chordata; class Mammalia; order Rodentia; family Spalacidae; genus Rhizomys; species Rhizomys pruinosus. Next base: position 184,009 of record VZQC01001088.1, on the reverse strand, counting down.
TAGTTCGGTGTGGTGGACACAGCTGTTGATCAAAGCACTGAGGGAGCAGAGGCAGGTGGATTCTCTATGAAGGTCAAGGCGCAGCCTGGTCGTACAGAGAGTAGCACTCCAAAGCCAGCTGGGGATAAAGGGAGACCCTTCTCAAAATAGACCCAAAAGTAATATTAATTATTAATTAATTAATTAACGAAACTTGGCTTGTCAGGGTTTACAAGAGCATCTCCAAAATATAATACATTATAATAGATTGGTTGATAAAGTTCATCTATCTCTATCTTCTATCTCTATTTGCATAGAGATGTATAAGTATCGAACAGTTAATAAAAAATATAATATAGATGAACAGTATAGGTAAAGATAAATATTGAACTATCTTTAGTGAGATCTTACACATTTTTGTTATACATTGGTAAATTTGGTAATTTGCTAGTATGTCCATTGCTATTAAAGAAAAAGAAAAGTTAAAGGGTTGGTAAAAGGATCTAAAGCGAGAATTAATAATATCAATAAAATTAAAATTTATATATAAAAAAAAAAAAAACCAGAATAGAAAAAAGTTATAAGAATGCTTAAGCAAGTTTCTGGAAGGTCTGGTCAGGATTCTAGGGATATAGAATTTTGGGTCCCACTCCTGGCTTGTCCTGGACACCCAGTTACAGATATGGATTAAATGGACAATACAAGTATTGATTACTCTCTTGTATACTTTAAATGGTGTTCTTTATGTTCCTGTATATTAAATGTTGACTTTTTGATTGTTTATTTTGCCCATAACAAGATAATTTGGCTCCAGAGAAGCTAGGTTTTACTCTTTGAACAGAGATGTACAGTCCAGAAGGTAGACAGTTTTAGTGAGCTTGGTCTGAATCCTGGTCAGCTTATTTCCTGACTATAGGTATGCAATGTGGCTCCTTCCTTATGAAAAAAACGTAAATAGGATATCTGGAGCGTCTGTTCGAAAGAAAAGAAGCATTCTACTGTTTATGTTTAGGAGAGCAAGCCTTCTGTGAAATGGACCTAAAATTGTTTAAATCTTTCATTGGCTATGCCTGCTTAACCTATGATGTTAAATATCTTCCAGTCAATGTTTACTCAAGGCTGCTTGGGTTTCTGAGCTTTATCTAAATATTACACAGTAATTAAAGGTATAATACTGGTGCAACTAACCTTCTTAGATGGCTAATAACTATACTTAAAAGGTCATACTAGGGGGTGGAGAGATGGCCTAGCGGTTAAGAGTGCCGACCGCTCTTACAGAGGACCCAGCACCCACATGGCGGCCGAAACGTCTAACAATTCCAATTCCAGGAAACTCCAGTTCCGGGATCTGACACTCTCTTCTGACCCTCAGGGCATTGCACAGACACGGTGCACCAGACCGCATACAAGACATACATGATACACATACAGAAAATAAAAAAACGCCTTGGTGTGGGTGGCGCACTCCCTTTAAACCTAGCACTATGTGAGGGGCAAGGCACGCAGGATCTCTGTCGAGTCATAGCCCAGCATGGTCTAAGAGTGAGTTCCAGGACGCAGAAGCCTACAGGGCAACAGGAGACCCTGTCTAAAAGATGCACCAAAAAAAAAAAAAAATAATGAAAAAAAAAAGAGACAATAAAGATACAATTGTCCAAAGGGACTTACTGGGTACAGTTTTGTTTCCTTGCCCTACAAGGTCAACTAAGTCCAAGGGACTGATGGGAGGCACCTTCAAAATGTTTGTAACTGTAATAAGTCACCTGTCCTCTGTAGTTACATGCAGGAGCTGCGCGGAGCTGCCAGAGGGACTCAAACCAAACGCTTCAGTCGGTGGCAGATCTCTGTGAGTTCAAGGCCAGCCTGGTGACACAGGTGAGGCTTCCAGGACTGCTGTACAAAAGAGGAGACCCTGTCTCAAAACCAAAAAGTAAAAAAAAATAAAGGAAGCTTCAAACACACCAGAATGGAGAGTCTCTCCATCCATGCCTCAAAGGTGAACCTCTAGTCAAGCAAGACCTGACTTGTCACTTTTGATGAACTAGATTAGAAAAGGCCAAAGAGAGTGACTCCACGCAAAACCTCAGTGACCGCCTGAGGATCTGATCCTCAACTGAACCTTTGAGAAAACAAAACAAAAAACCTTGTTAAATCTGGGCCAACTATATGGTCTTAAACATTCCAAAAGGAAGTATAATCAAAGATTAAAATAATAATTACTAATATATAATGATAATTCTGATAAATATATATTAGCAATAATTAATATATACTCATATATACTCTTATAATATATAGGGGTCTTTCAGACAGGGTCTCCCTGTAGCCCCAGCTGTCCTGGAATTTGCTCTGTAGACCAGGCTGGCCTTGAACTCACAAAGATCCGCCTGCCTCTGCCTCCCAAGTGCTAGGATTAAAGGCGAGTGCCACCACATTATATTTCTTTTAAAGCCCAAGAAGTTGTGCTTCCCAACCATTTGGCTTAAAAGGTCATATGAGATATTATTTAGAAAGTTCTCACTATTGTTTTCTCGATGATAGAATATTACTCAGGTACAAAACTTCAGCTCTTGGCCTAGTTCAGCAATGTAGTGCCACCTGCAGCCGAACAGGACAAGTCTGCTCTTGTCAAAATTAAATAATGGCTGGGCCTGGTGGTGCATGCCTTTAATCCCAGCACAAGGGAGGCAGAGGCAGGTGGATCTCCTAGAGTTCAAGGCCAGCCTGGTCTACATAGAATTCTAGAGGCCAGCATTACAAGTGATTTCCCTGTCTGCAAAAACACCAAAGTAAGTAAGTAAATAAATAAATAAATAAATAAATACTAAACTTCTTTTCTCTCTGCCTAGAAGCCATTTAAGACAAAACTCACTCTGTAAGTCTAGCCACTCCACCAACTATCTCAATGCCTGAAAAGCAGATCCTGAGTCCAGCCAGCATGACCAAATGAAAAAGAGTGAGGAGACCTAAAAATGGAACTTTGAGAACCCCTTCAAGAAATTCTAATGGACTTTAAACTGGAATTTAAATTTTACCCTGTTCCAACTTCCAGCTCCGGGGCTAGAACCTGTGCCTAACTACTCTCACCTTCACATCTCCTTCACAGGCACCAGTCAAGGAATTTCTTTTCTCTAGAGCTATACTCTTGGAGGTCTTTTAGATAAACCCACTGAAGGGGTAACCCAGTGACCACACACATCATCCATGTTCAGCGTGGAAGAAGCCAGAGTGACTGGCACCCAAATTCCCTATTGGAAATTAGCGTCACCTCTTCAGAGAGAAGAGTAATAAAAAAAAGAGGTAGAAATTAACCAGGCAGTTTGGGGTCAAGTTCCCTCAAATAACCAGTCTCTTTCTCAGTTGAACTAGAAATTTCCCCAGATGTCAGTAAAGTTACCCTTGCCAGATAGTAGAGATGCCAGAGGTACCTGTGCTGCTTTTATGCAAATCAACCTGGCAGAGTTAGAGAGAATTCAAAGCAGCTATCTGTCTGGCACCGTAAAATGCAGGGCAGCTACTAGGGAGAATAAATACTACCTGGAATACTTGGGACCCTGGCTAGCTAATAACACCAATAGGACCAATAGTTAGGTTCTATTAGCTCTCCTGTTAAGATCTTAGATAATAAACTTACTCCAGGCAATTAATCAAGAATATTACAAAGTTCCTCTTTAATAAACACAAGGGATTATGTTACTGAAGAGGGGGGAATATAACAGAAATAGGAAAATATGTCCTTGGTTGCTAAAAAATCTTACAATGTTATGGTTGTGGCATGTCTGATCTGAGCTTAGGCGTGTGATGAGCTAACGTTTCCAGCCAGTGTGTCCCAGAGGCACGAGGGAGGGGCACAGGACCTCTCTGTCTACGCCCATGAATTGGGATGACACGATGATACCAAGGTCTGGGATTGGCCCCTGAGAGGTGATGTCACTCACATGTTGCATTTGAATAAAAGGCCATTTTTGTATTTGGAATTGCACCCTGCTATGTGTCCTCTGTGTGCTTTCGCACGCATGCTTTCTCCATGGCCTGTCCCATCGTGGAACTGATCACCTACTACATATGGTGATCAAGAAGTTTGGAGTAGGTAAAGCTCTAAGGCAGGAGATAGACAGGGGATGGGCCTACTGTGGTCACAGGAGAGAAGTCTTTCCTGCAGTCTTGACCCAGGACAGGAGTCTTTGTTTCTCCAGGTTGTCACATTCCTGTAGCCTCTGTGACCATGTGTTACCTGTGTGTATTTAATCACTACATATGTGTTATTTGCTCTTTGCTTGTATTTGTCACATGAGTATAAAAGCCCCCAAAGGGCTGACTCCCTTTGAACTGATCTGTGGGTCAATCCCACTAGCATAAAATTAAACTCCCTTTCCTAACCTGACTTTGCCTCGTGATTTTTCCATAACAGCTAGAGGCTTCGGCTTCTACTTCTAAAGACTAAGAAGGACTGTGACGCTCAACATGCTGCTGAGACTGGTTCGTCTTGAGATCTCGCACGAAGTCTCAGAGCACCTCCCTGGAGGAAACTGGGTGACATCTAGAATACTCCAAGTCCTACTTATTCTGAAAAAGGTATAAAGTCAGCAGGGAACTGCAGCAGAACATTTAAAATAATCAATAAAATAAACACCTTTACTGCTGGTTTCTCTCCTTTCCCTGTCTTGCTTATCTGAAACCCAAAGTAGGGGCCTTAGTGTTCCACTAAATATAAAATAACCTTAGCAAATGCCTTAGTTGGTGGGCTGAGGACTTGCAGGGAATCAGGAGGGTTTGTTGGGTACAGGCAACAGGAAGGAACCTGCCTATCCCAGCTGGTCCTGAGATAACGATAGAACGCCGAGATGCCTGGTCACTGTCAAGACCACTTGGCTTCTCACAGCACAGAGATCCGGGTCTTCTGCTCAGGGCAATTCCTTAGACAATGATTTGTAATTCTGTAGCTCGCTTGAAGCTCAATGGGCAGAGAGCTCCATCCCAAGGACTTCCTGCCAGCTGAAATCCCCTAGGGCAGATTTTAGTGACGGCCTTGGCAAGAAACAAACAGGCAAAGTCATTACCAGCTGCCTATATCTGGCTGGCCCAGTGCTGAGCAATGGACCGTCACAGAAAGCCTTCCAGTCAGTTCACCTGCTCCAGTTAGCTAGAGGCTTGGAGACAACATGTGGATCTCCTTCTCCCCACTGCCCTGGGAACCCTGGGATTTCCCTAACCCTGCGTCCTAAGCAAGCGTCCTTCAAAGCCATGACGTGGGATGAAATGTTTGCTTCATGCCGAAAGGGCCCTGTGCAATGCCTTCCAGCTTAGCTCCAGCAGACTGGTCTGTCTATACCCCATCCCATGACTGGTCTGTCTACACCCCCATCCCACGACTGGTCTGTCCACACCCCCATCCCACGACTGGTCTGTCCACACCCCCATCCCACGACTGGTCTGTCCACACCCCCATCCCACGACTGGTCTGTCCACACCCCCATCCCACGACTGGTCTGTCCACACCCCCATCCCACAACTGGTCTGTCTACACCCCCATCCCATGACTGGTCTGTCTACACCCCATCCCATGACTGGTCTGTCTACACCCCATCCCATGCCACTGGGGCTGGCCACTTTTGCCAAACATTTGGGTCATTCTTTAGGGTGACAGCTACATCTTTTTCCATCTTTTTCTCTTCCTTGATTGCTTTTTTATCTAACCTGAGACAGAATCTCAATATATAACTAGGCTGGCCTTGAACTCTAGATCCTCCTGCAACAGGCTTCCAAGAGCTAGGATTATAGGCATGCGTCACCACATCTGGTTCTCTATATGTCACCCTAGAGGGCATTTTTGGATGAGATGCTCTTGGCATTGGTATACAGGGAATAAGGAAGATTGCTCCCCCCACCTAGTGTGGGTGGACCTCGTCCAATCTGGTGAAGGCCTTCATAAAAAGCTAGGGGTCCGGGGCTGGAGAGATGGCCTAGCAGTTAAGAGTGCCGACCGCTCTTACAGAGGACCCGGGTTCGATCCCCAGCACCCACATGGCGCCGAGAACCGTTGAAACTCCAATTCCAGGAGAACTCCGTTCCAGGGGAATCCGAACCCTCTTCTGACCTCCGCGGCATGGCACGACACGGGTGCACAGACTTGCATGCAGACAGTACATTCATACACATACGGAAATTTAAAAAAATTATCTTAAAAAAAAAAAAAAAAAAGCTAGGGGTCCCTGAGCAAGGGTGTGCTGTGCAGCAGAGGACCTTGGGGCTGTGTCTTTCCTGGAGCACAGTGCAGATCTGGACCTGTTGCCTGCTTAGGCTACATCTCTCTGTAGAACCTTGGCCATTATAGTGTGTCCCACTGACATCCTCAGGGTTTTAGAACCTCTTCACCTAAAGGACACACCCCTCCTGTCTGTCTCAGCATTTCTTTGTGTGCTTGGGCACCATCTAGTGCCACGTATAGGTACTGCATAGTGCTGGCCCTTTTTTTTTTTTTTTTTTTTTTTTTTTTTTTGTCTTTTTGAGACAGGGCCTCTCTGTCGCTCTGCCTGTCCTGGAACTCGCTATGTAGACCAGGCTGGCCTTGAACTCAGAAACTCAGAGCTCTGCCTGCCTCTACCTCCCAAGTGCTGGGTTAAAGGCGTGCACTACCTCACCCAGCACCAATAGACTTTCATGGGCGGTGCATCATTTTCTTTTCTATTCATTCAACGAACAGTGAACAAGGCATTGTGGAAGGTGCCAAGACACCCTGACAGTTTGTTCCCTCCATGAAGTTGGAAACAGGGGACAAAAGCAGCTGATTAGAGTTGAGAAAGAACAGGGCCAGAACAGAAATTCGACAAGGAGCTCAGGGGCTCCGGGGAGGGGTGATCCGTGTCGGGATGGGGGGGGGGGCTGGACGGTGTTCCAGGCTCACAGCCCCTGCCATATAGCAGCTTTGGTCTGGCTGGGGATTATTCTTTCAGCTGGGTACTGGGCACTGGATGTTAGTGCTGGCCAAAGCCTTGTGCACAAACCTTTGCCAGCGTGTAGCTGTGACTGGCTGCTGGGAGGGGCAGAGACAGTCTCTTTCAAGGATGGGACTCTTGGTAGGTTAACCAGGCTCCAGTGGATGCACCCACACTGAAGGACAGTTGGGGACACAGATTAGACTGTATAGAGTATACAGTGTACTCCATTTATATATATATATATACATATATATATATATATATGTGTGTGTGTGTTTGTTATAATATAATATATTATTAATATATATATATAAAGAGAGAGAGAAACACTTGTTTATAGTCTAGATAGAGAGGTAGGTAGATAAGTAGGTATATATATATATATATATATATATTAGAGAGAGAGAGAGAGAGAGAGAGAGAGAGAGAAAGATAGAAGATAGATAGATAGATAGATAGATAGATAGATAGATAGATAGATAGATAGATAGATAGACAGACAGACTAGAGTACACTAAATTCGGTGGGGAGTAAGCAGGAGAGGTGTGGGTAGAGGAGAGGATTGAAACACCAGCAAAGCACATTATATGAAAACAACAAAACTTCAATTGACAAGAGCCCCTCACTGATAAGCTCTAGTCAATACTAGAGACAGCCACAGAGGATTGAAACCTTGGCAGGCGATGGAGTGAATTGCTGAAGAGCAGGGTGTGGCAAGAGATGGTCAGATGCTGCTGCACCAGGGAGGAGGGAACGCACCACTCAGAGAATGACTGGGGAGAGGGGTACCTGTGGGACTATGCCCACGGAGGGAATGCACCACTCAGAGAATGACTGGGGGGAGGGGTACCTGGGGACTATGCCCACGGAGGGAATGCACCACTCAGAGAATGATGGGGGGAGGGGTACCTGTGGGACTATGCCCACAGAGGGAATGCACCACTCAGAGAATGATGGGGGGAGGGGTACCTGTGGGACTATGCCCACGGAGGGAATGCACCACTCAGAGAATGATGGGGGGAGGGGTACCTGTGGGACTATGCCCACGAGTGATAGATGCTCAGGGGCCCCCAGCATCTGTGCCCTATGCTCCCAGCCCTGTAGTTTTCCAGGAAGTAATCAATGAGGTTGGAGGTGACGGGCTCATCCCCACAGGGGTAGAACTGTCTGGAAGCTCTAGGATTTTATGGCTGTGACCAGAGAAGGTATGGAAAGAGGAGGGGGCTGAGCCAGCTTCGATCTCTACCCCACCCCTAGGCTTCAGACACCAGACAGAGCCTCTCCTTTCCTGCTGGCACTTGGAGGCCCACAAAGGTGCGGACCGTGCTATCTCAGGCTATCTCAGGCTGTAGGGGTCACAGAGAAGAACAGCAGGAGTGGGAGGGGCAAAGGTCAGCCAGAGGGGCCGATACCCAGGCCTCGAGGTTCTCTGTGCTGGTGGCCACCTTTGTCAGCCAGCCTCCTCCCAGGCTGGGCCTTCGCAGTCAGCTGAGATCCTTAAAGGCATTTACTCTCTGGTACGTGCCTCTTGGGCTAAGCTTCCTCTTCCACAAAATGGAGCTTCTTATTTGTATTTATTTTTTTTGAAACAGGGTATCATGTAGCCCAGGCTGGCCTTGAACTTGCTATGTGGATGAGGATGACCTTGAACTTGTGATTCTCTCGCCTCTATCTCTCGAATGCCAGGATTTGAGGTCTGCTTCGCTGCTCCAGGCCCATGAACTGAGCCTTGTACATGCCCGGGAAGTGCTCCCTGCTACATCAGTGGCTGGCTGCTTCTTTCTCGTCACCCAGTGACCATGCTCCAGCCTGCTACACAGATGAAACGGTGGAAGTCAGAGCAGTACGGGCTGAGCTACACATCTTGCTTCCAACACAGGATGTAAAGGGCATAGCACCACTGAGGGGGGAGGGCTTGAGAGGACAGCTTTCCCTTCCTCTGCAGTGGGCAATGTAGACCCAGGGATCTCATGACAGGTCTGGCCTTCAGTGTGGGGACTTCTTGTGTTCTGGGGACTCCTGTTCTCTCGAAAACTGGATCTTGTGTGTCTTCTAGTTCGGTTCCTAAGTCCAGGTCTGCTGGGCTGGGTGACACCGTCCAGCCACCTATTGGGTAGCTCTTGGATAAAATTCATAGCTGACACCCAGCCTTCCCAGCTGGGACCTGCACACTGTGACCACAAGAATCTGCACACTGTGACCACATCACTGCTTCTCTTGACAGCTCGAGACACTTTTCTGCTTGAGAGTAATCCTTTATTAACCATCTGGCCCTCAGCACCCGAACATCTTTCCATATCATTCATTTGGACATTTAAAAGTTTCCCAGTGAAAGATTTATACGATCTGAAGAGAAACCAGAGTAGCAGTGTGGAGAACCCTTAAAAGACTCAAAATGAGCCAGGTGTGGTGGCGCATGACTTTAATCCTAGCACTTGGGAGGCAGAGGCAGGCTGATCTTTGTGAGTTCAAAGCCAGCCTGGTCTACAAAGTGAGTTCCAGGAGAGCTGGGGCTACAAGGAGACCCTGTCTCGAAAAGACCAAAAAAAAAAAAAAAAGACTCAAAATGAGCCTGCCACCTAACCCAGTCATACCACTCCTGGATATATACACGAGACTCATCCTACCACAGAGATACATGCACAGCCATGTTTATTCAGCTCTCTTCACAATAGCAAAGAGCTGGAACTAACCCAAGTGCCCCTCAACCAATGAGTGGATGGAGAAAATGTGGTACATCTATACAATGGAGTTCTACTCAGTGGTAAAGAAAGATGACATCATGAAATTTGCAGGTAAATGGATGGAACTAGAAGATATTATATTAAATGAAGTAACACAGTCCCAGAAAAACAAACGACGAATGGTATCCCTCATCTGTGGATGATAGCACCAAGTACCTAGTTGTAAGGCAAACTGAGCAACGTTAATGTTATATTCCTCATGATCTGAAAACAACTGTGCTCTTATATTGTGAATCCCTTAACAGGTTCTAGAATTAGCCTACCATTTACTTTCAGACTTTGGAATTTGGGTATATGGGTGGAGGGTATGTATGCATATTTTAGAGTAATATAAAATCAAAATGGAAAAATGTGAATCCTGAAATATGATTTGGAAATAACATAGTTTGTTTTCAGATGACATAATTTTAGCATAGGTGAGACATATATGTATACATATGTACACATATATGTATACATATATACATATATATGCATACATTGAAGCAATGCAAGTTGGAGGGAACAACAACAAAAGAACTGGGACAAAAAACTGATGGAAACAGTGAAGTTCTCCACAAAACAATAATCCTCTGCTTTGAAAAAACTCTGGAAAGACTCAGAAAAAGATGCAAGACATGTATGGCAGAATTCAGGAACTCTGGTGGGGTGGGGGGCATGGAAAGGGAAATGAGTCTAAATTGGATTGAGAAGTGATGATGGTATGATGTATGAAAAAGTTTAATAACAATAAAAATATATTTTAAAAAACAGTTTCTCAGCTTGTTCTGAAATTCTACAAACACTGCCATTATTGTCTGCAGGACTCTGCAATGCTGAGAATCTCTGGACACTGGGAACAAAGTTCCCAAGTAGATGAGGAGTTGGTGGCTGGGGTTGCATTGGAGACTATGGCTGGCTAGGCCCAGAGGCTGATGACTTCCTGGCTTCCTGGATTCCTTTTTCCTTTTTTAAAAACAGTTTTACATAGTAGCCCAGGCTGGGGCAGAACTCACATTGTAGTATAGCTCAGCTTCAATCCCGAGGCAGTCTTCCTACCTCAGCTTCCCAAGTGCTGGGATTACAGGTGTGTGCCACTACCCCTGGCTTCCTGGCCTCTTTAAATTTTTCCTGCTGCAGGTCTCTCCCTCCCTCCCTCCCTCCCTCCCTCCCTTGCTCCCTCCCTCCCTTCCTTCCATCCTTTCTTCCAGAGTCACTTCACATGCTCCATTTAAGGAAAATCTCATCTCTTGGCCACACTGTGAGTTCTTCACTTTCTGCTTGGCTGTTGCCTGTATCAGGCAGAGATTGTCAGGAGAGAGTGTCAGAGAAGACAAAGCTGGGTGTGCTGGATCGGCAGGTACACGGATGTTACCTTGCTGGCCAAAGGAGGGCAGCGGGTCCCCTGGAGCTGGATACAGGCAGTTGTGAGCTACTCCCCAGATGTGGGACCTGGGAATGCAGGAGCAGCAAACACTCTTCATCTTGAGCCATCTCACCAATCCTCTCTTCTTTTTGAGATAGTCTCTCATGCAGCTCAGGTTGCCTTCAAACTTGCTATAAAGCTAACGATAACCTTGAACTCCGATGCTTCTGCCTTCACTATCCAAGTGCTGATATTATAGATGTGTGCTACACATCCAGCCCCCCGTCCTCTTTCCCTCCATCCCACTATCCCCTGTTGCTCCCTCCTTCTTTCTTTCGTTCCCTCCCTCCCTTTCTCTCTCCTTCCTTCCTTCCTTTCTTAATTTCTTTCTTTTGAAAGGGAAGTCCCATAAAAATCGCCCCATGACTCAATTTCTGCGTCTGAGCACGCTCAAGTTCTCCTGCCGCTTGGCTGCTGTGTCTGCTTCCAATTCCAGCCAGCTAGCCACCCCTCATTGACTATAATAAAAGTAATCTGGATCGTCAAGGTTGGTTGCTCTGGTTTCTACCTGCAACTCCCATTCCTAACCCTTTCTGAATCTCATATGCTGTTCAGCCAGGCCTCCAACTCTACTTCTGCCCCAGCCTCCCAATTGCTGGGATTACAGGCACGGGCCACCATGCTCCACCACATTTTAAATCTTAGCTTGGTTCCCTACACTCTCACACTCTGATTTAAAAGGGACTAGAATCAGCGTCACACTGCCGGCTTCCCCTGAGCACAAGCTCTTTGTCAACAGGGGGAGAGGTAGCAACCATTCTATTTGGCCTTGTGAAGATGTGAAATCAAACAAAGCAATCACTATCACTCTCACTGCCTAACTAGGGTACACACACACAAAAAAAAAACTCCACACAAACACACACACACACACACACACACACACACACGCATGTTTGCCCTCTGTAGTACTCGGACTTGAACCCAGGACATCACCTATCCCCAGCTCTCATTACTTTTAACTAATTAATTAATTAGTCTTTTTGAAACAGGATCTCCCTGTAGCCCCAGCTATCCTCGAACTCTTTCCCTCCATCTCTCCTTCCCTGTGTAGATAGATCAGGCTGGGATTAAAGGCATGCACTACCATATCTCACTCAAATTTATTATTTATTATCTATCTATCTATCTACTGACCTATCTATCATCTATTGTCCATCTATCTACCGATCATCTATCATCTATCTATCTGTGTATTTATTTGAGGACAGCATCTTGCCTATATGTCTGAGGTTGGCCTTTATTTCACACCACCTGCTTCTGCCTCCCAAGTAGCTAAGAACCCAGCCATGCACCACCAGGCACACACCACCAGCCATGCACCACCAGGCACACCACTGGGCACACACCACTGGGCATGCACCACCAGGCACACACCACCAGCCATGCACCACCAGGCCTGACAAAACATATCTTAATGCCAAAATAGTGGTGGTTAGGAAAAACAACTAGCAAACGATAGTGTTGGCAAGGACAGATCTCCCACAACTACACCATGGCCTCCTGGCACTCCAGAATCACCCAGACAGCGATTCTGATCCGTGGTTCAGGCCCCAGCCCCTCAGGGCCTGCTGCGTGTGGCAGGTCATCTAGGGCTCTGTTCAACTGAAGACTCCCCTTTCTTAGGTCCAAAAGGACCTCAAGGGCACCTTTCAGCAGATGTGAGTGAGCCAAGAGCTGCTACTGGCCTCTCCACACTGTGAACAGCAAGCCCGAGCTCCAGTGACCCGGAGGCTCCACCCTGTCACTGAAGAAAAGCTGAGGGCCCTGGGATGATAGATCCGCAGGTAAACTGCTTGTCGTGCAAGCACGAGGACCAGAGTTTGGTTCCCAGCCCCATGCAGGAAGCTGAGCCTAGTGGCCCATGCTTGTAGTCCTTAACCTGGGGAGGAGGGCTGGGGATCACTGGCGAGCCAGCCTAGCCTGCTTTGCAAGTCCCAGGCTTCTGAGAGGGCAGAGAGCATCTGAGGAATGGTAACTGGGGTGGGCTTCTGGCCTCTACATGCATGTGCACATGGAAACATACGCACATATGTGCAAAAGTTAGGTGAAATCACTATTTTGAGTCCAAAATAAAGCAAAAGCATTTTAAAATTTATTTTTGTATGTGTATGAATGTACTGTCTGCATGTAGGTTGGTGCACCCGTGTCGTGCAATGCCTTGAAGCAAGTTTCCTGCTGTTACAAAGGAGCGGCCAATGCAGACAGAGGCCACTCAGGGATGACCTGACACAGTGCCTGGTGGTCCTCTGTGACTCTCTGAACTACTAAGAATGGTGACTGCAGGACACAGCCTCTCCTGCAGCTCCAAGGCCAGCACCCATGTGTTCCAAAGTGACCAGAAAGGACACCCATCTCTCTGTTAAATCAGAACATCTTAAAAAGTAGAGAAGTGGAAGTTGGGATGCTATGGTTCATGTCCATAATCCTAGGCGAGCCTGGGCTCCACAGCAAGTTTAAGTCTACCCTAGGCTACATAAGACGAGAGAGAGAGAGAGAAAAGAAAGGGTGGATAGCTTGGCTGTTGAGGTCTAACCTGACAATCTGAGTTTAATCCGTAGAACCCACGTGGTGGAAGGAGAGAGCTGAGTCCTGTAAGCTGTCCTCTGACTTCCTCCTGTGTCGTGTGGCACACAATAACTAACTAATAAATAATAAGCAAACAGGTAAGAAATGGAAGAAAGAAGATAGATAAATGTCAGAGTGATCCCATTTACATAATTTAAATTTATTCTTCTAGGGGGACACATGACATAGCACATGCATGGAGGTCAGAGGACAGTTTGCAGGAGTCACCTCTCTCCTTTTACCATGTGGATTCTGGGCATCAAATTCAGTCATCAGATTTGGTGGCAAGTACTTTTATCCATTGAGCCATCTTAATAGACCATCATTTAAAGATTTTTAAGTCTTTGGGTGAAAGGTTTTAGAACAGACACATTTTAATATTAATATTTAAATTAAAGTTACATGTATGAGTGTCTTGCTTATGTGTCTGTATGTGCACTCCATGCATGCCTGGTGCCTGCTGAGGCCAGAGGAGTATTGGATCCCCTGGAACTGGAGTTACGGATGATTGTTAGTAACCTTGTGGGTGCTGGGAACTGAACCCAGATCCTCTGCAAGAACAGCCAGTGCTCCTAACTGATGAGCCATCTCTCCAGCCCCAAGACACATTTTTAAATGTTTTCATTAGCATGTATTAATTGTACATGACAATGGGTTTCGCTATAGCAGTTTCATACATGTGTACAGTATGTGTTGATCACATTCACCCTATCACTCTCTCTTTTCCCCCTCATTCTTCACTTCCCAACTACCCCCTTCTACCCCCTTTCTTTTTAAAATTTTTCATTGTGGTATTTATTTTTAGGTTAAAATTTTTTAATTATGTGTGTGCATGTGAGTGCAAGTGTGTGTGGCAGCAAGAAGAAAGCATTGGATCTCCTGGAGCTGAAGTTTCAGGAGGTTGTGTGCTGCCCAATGTGGTGCTGGGAACCAAACTCTAGTTCTCCCCATGAGCAATATATACTTTCAACTGCTTACTCACCACTCCCCCACCTTCTGAATCCCTGTCTTGTGTGTGTGTGCACACGTGTGTGTGTGCACGTGTGTGTGTGTGTGTGTGGTGTGTAACCCAGTAAGTTTCATTAGGGGGTTATTTACAGTACCATGGACACTTTACTAGTGGTTATACCACTGAAGAAAATGTCTCTTCCTCGCCAACAACTGTTAACTTTCTGTGAATCCTCACGGAAAGGAAGAATCCTCATCAGCCCCTCCCTCTTCCATGAAGGGGTGTTGAGCAGCTCCACCTTGTGAAGATAAATGAATTTAAAGAAAAAGCATTGGTATAATCAACAGGGGTAGTCCTAGTAGAGACAAGCTATAAATTGTTTTTGAGTTTAGAATTCATAGCCACAGGAAAAATTATTGATTTGTAAAGAATAGAACTTGACTTCAATACCCCACTGAGCCCTTTGAAAGAATAAACAAAATAGACAGACCTCTAACACAGTTGACCGAAAGAAAGAAAGAAATCAACTCCAAATCAGTAGAATTTCTGATGAAGGGGGAAATATCACAGCAGACAATGAAAACATCCAGACAATCATATGGGAATACTTCAAAAACCTATACACTACTTAGTTTGAAAACCTAAGAGAAATGGAAGAATATCTGAAATCTTGGGAATCATCAAAGCTTAACCAAGAAGGATTGACAGCTTAAACAGACCCATAATATATGAAGAACCTGAAAATGTAATAAGAAACCTCCCAACTGAAAATGCCCAGGCCCAGATGGTTTCACAGCAGAATTCTATAAAACATTTAACGAGGATTTACAACCATTATTACTCAAATTATTCAAAATGATACAAACAGAGGGAATTCTCCCAAATTCCTTCTATGAAGCCAGCATTACAGTAATACCAAAACCAGGTAAAGATACAACCAAAAGAGAAAGCTATAGACCCATCTTATTATTGAACATAGATGCAAAAATTCTCAACAAAATACTTGCAAACTGCATACAGACCCACATCAAAAATGTTTGCCATTCTTATACTATCCAGGCTGTATCATGAAGACCAGTACAGGGGGGTCAAGACAGGATGCGTGCTTACTGGACTTCATTTGAGGGACCATGGGAGGAAAAGACCCCAGTGTTGAGCACAAAGGCAAGAATGATGGTTGTTTGAACTTGCCAAGGAGGAAACTTCAAGAACTTCCTTAAGGAAAACATGAAATCTTTTAGAAAAAAATCCAATTCAGGTGATATGTGTACGTATATATGTATACATTTATGTATATATATATAACTATGTATAACTATGTATATATATTGAAGTAATACCAGTTAGAGAGCACAACAACAACAAAAGAACTGGAAAAAAATTCTGGAAAGACTCAGAAAAAGATGTAAGACATATAAGGCAGAGTGCAGGGATTCAGGGGGGATGGGGGGCATGGAAAGGGAAGTGACTTTAAATTCGATTGAGAAATTATGTATGATTTATGGAAAAAGGTTAATAACAATAAAAAAAGAAAAGTAAAAAAATATCATCCAATATGACCAAGTTGGATTCATACCAGAGATGCAGGGATGGCTCAACATATGAAAATCAGTAAATATCATAAAACACATAAAAAGACTGAAAGGCAAAAACCATATGATCATCTCAATTGACAAGGAGAAAGCCTTTGACAAAATCCAGCATCGCTTCATGCGTAAAGTCATCTGCAAGAGCGGTCGGCGCTCTTAACCACTAGGCCATTTCTCCAGCCCCTAAAAAGCACACTTTAATTGAGACACAAGGGCTGGAGAGATGGCTTAGGTGACTGCTCTTGCAGAAGACTCAGGTTCAATCCCCAGCACCCACATGGCAGCTGAGAACCATCTTTAACTCCAGTTCCACGGGAATCTGACACCCTCTTCTGACCTCCCAGTCATTACACAAGAGGGGTACACAACCCTTCATGCAGATAGTACATTTGTACATATAAAACACAAATAAAAATTTAAAAAATTCATTTAAAAAGTAAATAAATTGAGACAGGAAAATGCAAAATTCAAGAACATGGCCAGAGAGATGTCTCAGTGGATAAAAGAGGTTGCTGCTAAACCTGATGATCTGATCAAGTCTCAGGAACCACATGTTGGAAAGACAGTACCAGCTCTCACATGTTGTCCCCTGACACCCACACATATGCCAGGGCAAGCACACACAGACACACACACACACACACACACACACACACACCCCTACTCACCTCCACACATATGCCATGGCACACATACATACACACATACACACGCACACACACCTGTGTCAATTCCTTTCACACACATAATAACTAAAAATGTAATAAAAAAATCTAAAAAATTCAAGCATACAAAAAGACATGCTATGATAACATTAATTGAAGGATATGTGGAGCCAGGCATGGCCGAACACATCTTTAATCCCAGCCCTCATGATGCAAAGACAGGTGGAGCTTTGAGACTGATGCCAGCCTGGTCTACATAGCAAGTTCCATGTCAGCCAGAGCTACGTGGTATGGTCAAGTCTAAAAAAAGAAAGACAGAAAGACAGACGAAAGAAAGAAAGAAAGAAAGAAAGAAAGAAAGAAAGAAAGAAAGAAAGAAAGAAACAAAGAAACAAAGAAACAAAGAAACAAAGAAACAAAGAAACAAAGAAACAAAGAAACAAAGAAACAAAGAAACAAAGAAACNGCTTATTGGACTTGATTTGGGGGACTCGGGAGGAAAAGCCCCCAGTGTGGAGCACAAAGGCAAGAATGATGGTTGTTTGGGCTGCCAAGGAGGAAACTCAAGAACTTCCTTAATGAAAAACATGACATCTTTTAGAAAAAAATTCCACATTCAGGTGATATGTGTAGATATATATGTATATACTTTATGTATATCTATATAACTATTATATATACTGACATGTATATATATGAAAAGTATACACAGTTAAGAGCACACAACAACAAAAGAACTGGAAAAAATTCTGAAAGACTCAGAAAAAGATGTAAGATATAAGGCCAGAGTGCAGGGATTCAGGTGGGGTGGGGGGCATGGAAAGGGAGTGACTTTAAATTCGATTGGAATGATGTATGTTTATGGAAAAAGTTTAATAACAATAAAAAAAGAAAAGTAAAAAAATATATCATGCATCATGACCAAGCTTGGATACATACCAGAGATGCAGGGATGTCAACATCATGAAAATCAATAAATATCATAAAAACATAAAAAGACGAAAGCAAAAACCAATGATCATCTCAATTGACAACGGAGAAAGCCTTTGACAAAATCCAGCATCCTTCTGCGTAAAGTCTCTGCAAGAGCGGTCGGCACTCTTAACCACTAGGCCATTTCTCCAGCCCCAAAAAGACAACCTTAATTGAGACACAGGACTGGAGAGATTGCTTGGGATGCTCTGCAGAAGGATCGGTTCAATTCCCAGCCACCCACATGCAGCTGAGACCATCGAACTCTTCACAGTTCCACGGGAATCTGCACCCTCTTCGACCTCCCGTACATTACACAAGAGGGGTACACAACCCTTCATGAGAAAGTACAGTTCGTACGAATAAAACACAAAAAAATAGTAAAAAATTCAATTTAAAGAAAGAAATTGAGACAGGAAGCAAAAGCATATCATAACATGGCAGAGAGATGGGTGTTGAGATAAAGAGGTTGAGCTGAAAGATCAGTCTGACTCAATGGGTCAGGACATCACAGAGGAGAAGACAGGACTCAGCTCGCACATGGTCCCTGACACCCACACATATGCCAGGGCAAGCACACACAGACCCACACCACACACACACCACACCACCACACACCCCTACTCACCTCCACAACATATGCCATGGCACACACAACACACAAATCACACACAAAACACCTGTTTTCATCCTTTCACCACAAATAACTAAAAATGTAATAAAAAAAAATATAAAATTCAAGCATACAAAGACATGCTATGATAACATTATTGAAGGATATGTGGGCCAGGCATGGCCGAACACCATCTTAATCCCAGCCCTCATGATGCAGACTGGTGGAGCTTTGAGACTGATGCCAGCCTGGTCTACATAGCAAGTTCCATGGTCACCCAGAGCTACTGTTATGGTCCTGTCTAAAAAAAAAGACAGAAGGACAGACAGGGCAAGGCCACACAGAGACACACAAACCACACACTAGAACACACAACACAGCACACAACCACACACCCTGTAGTCACCTCCAAATCACACAATATGCCCAATGGCACACATGCATAGCACATAATAGCACACGCACACACACATGTGTCATTTCCTTCCACACATCCAGTAAAACTAAAAACGTAATAAAAAATCTAAAAAATTCAAGCATACAAAAAGACATGCTATGATAACATTAACTGAAGGATATGTGGAGCCAGGCATGGCCGAACACATCTTTAATCCCAGCCCTCATGATGCAAAGACAGGTGGAGATTTGAGACTGATGCCAACCTGGTCTACATAGCAAGTTCCATGTGAGCCAGAGCTACGTGGTATGGTCAATTCTAAAAAAAGATAAACAGAAAGACAGACGAAAGAAAGAAAGAAAGAAAGAAAGAAAGAAAGAAAGAAAGAAAGAGAAAGAATGAAATAAAGAAAGATTTTCAAGGAAAAATTTTGTGGCTAAAGGAAATATTTTTTAAATATTTATTAATTATTTTATGTGTATGAAGGTACTGTCTCCATGTAAGTAGGTGTATTCATGTCCTGCACTGCCACAGAGGTCAGAAGAGGGCGCAGGATTTCCCTGGAACTGAAGTTAAAGACAGTTGTTAGCTGCCATGTGGGTGCTGGGGATCAAACCCGGGACTTCTGCAAGATCAGTCAGGGCTCTTAACCACTTGGCCATCTCTCCAGCCCCGAGGAAATAATTTTATAATAATGAGTCAATTCATCAAAATTCTTTGTTGATTGTTTTTGAGACAGGGTTTCCCTGTAACCTCGGCTGTCCTGGAACTTGATATGTGTGAGATCTCCCTGCCTCTGCTTCCTGAGGCATAACTGGAGTTCTCCTGGAATTGGAGTTACAGACGGTCCTCAGCTGCCATGTGGGTGCTGGGGATCGAACCCAGGTCCTCTGCAAGAGCAGTCGGCACACTTAAAAAATAGGCCAACCACTCCAGGCAATAAAAGCACCCTTGAAATTGAGACACAATGACTGAAGAGATGGCCTAGCTGATTGTTCTTGCAGAAGACTCAGGTTCAATCCCCAGCACCGACATGGCAGCTGAGAACCATCTTTAACTTCAGTTCCACGGGAATCTGACACCCTCTTCTGACCTCCCAGTCATTACACAAGAGGGGTACACAACCCTTCATGCAGACAGTACATTCGTACACACAAAACATAAATAAAAATTTGAAAAATTCATTTAAAAAATAAATAAATTGAGACAGGAAAATGCAAAATTCAAAAACATGGCCAGAGAGATGTCTCAGTGGATAAAAGAGGTTGCTGCTAAACCTGATGATCTGATCAAGTCTCAGGAACCAGATGTTGGAAAGACAGTATCAGCTCTCACATGTTGTACCCTGAAACCCACACATATGCCAGGTCAAGCACACACAGACACACAAACACACACACACACACACACACACACACACACACCCCTACTCACGTCCAAACATATGCCTTGGCACACATACATACACACATACACAAGCACACACACACCTGTTTCAATTACTTTCACACACATAATAACTAAAAATGTAATAAAAAATCTAAAAAATTCAAGCATACAAAAAGACATGCTATGATAACATTAATTGATGCATATGTGGAGCCAGTCATGGCCGAACAAACCGTTAATCTCATCACTCATGATGGAAAGACTGGTGGAGCTTTGAGACTGAGGCCAGCCTGTTCTACATAGCAAGTTCCAGGTCACCCAGGGCTACATGGTATGGTACTGTTTAAAAAAGAAAGACAGAAAGACAGACAAAAGAAAGAGAGAAAGAAAGAAAGAAAGAAAGAAAGACAGAAAGGGAGAAAGAGAGAAAGAAAGAAAGAAAGAGAGAGAAAGAAAGAAAGAGAGAAAGAAAGATTTTAAAGGAAAAATATTATGGGTAAAGTAATATTTTTTAAATATTTATATTTTTTTATGTATATGAATGTACTGTCTCCATGTAAGTAGGTGTTTCCATGTCCTGCAATGCTGCAGAGGTCAGAAGAGGGCATAGGATTCCCCTGGAACTGGAGTTAAAGACAGTTCTTAGCAGACATGTGGGTGCTGGGGATCAAACCCGGGTCCTCTGCAAGAGCAGTCAGTGCTCTTAACCACTTGGCCATCTCTCCAGCCCCGAGGAAATAATTTTATAATAATGAGTCAA
>VZQC01001088.1:55541-158041 GCA_009823505.1 Rhizomys pruinosus | reverse complement strand
AGAAAGAAAGAAAGAAAGAAAGAAAGAAAGAAAGAAGAAAGAAAGAAGAAGACAGAAAGAAATAAGAAGTTTTATCCAAGGTTAAAAAAATTTTGGGTTAAAAGGAAATATTTTTTAAATATTTATAGATTTTATGTGTATGGAATGTACTTGTCTCCATGTAAGTAGGTGTATTCCATGTCCTGCAATGCTGCGAGGTCATAATAGGGATAGGATTTCCCTGAACTGAGTTAAAGGAACAGTTTTCAGCAGACGGGGTGCTTGAGGGATCAAAACCCGGGTCCCTGCAGAAGCAGTCAGTGTATGTACCCACTTGGCCCTCTCTCCAACCCCTGAGAAATAATTCTTAATATAATGATTCAGTTCATCAAAATTCTTTGTTTGTTTGATTTTTGAGCACAGGTTTCCTGTAACATCGCTGTCCTGAACTTGATATGTGGTGATATCTCCGGCCTCTGCCTCCTGAGGCAACTGGAGTTCTCCTGGAATTGGAGCCTTACAGACGATTCTCGCGCTTGCTGCTGGGAAGCTGATCGAACCCGGGTCATCTGCAACGAGGGTCAGGCCTCTTAACCCATAGGCCTTCTCCAGCCCATAAAAAGCACCCTTTAATTGAGACACAAAGGCTGGAGAGATGGCCTAGCTGACTGCTCTTGCAGAAGTCTCAGGTTCAATGCCCCAGCACCCACACTGAAGTGAGAACCGTCTTTAAACTCGCTTCCACGGGAATCTGACACACTCTTCTGACCCAGTGCAATTACAAGACGGGGTCACACACACTCGATGCAGACATACATTCGTACACATAAAATAACTAGAATAAAATTTAAAATTATTTAAGAAATAAATAAATGAGACAGGACAAAGCAAATTCAGAACAGGCCCAGCAGATTGTATCAGCATATAAAGAGTTGCTGTCTAAACCCTGATGATCTTGGATCAGTCTCAGGAAGCACATGTTGGAAAGACAGTACCAGCTCTACATGTTGTCCCCTGACACCCACACATGCCAGGAGAACACGCCCACACACAGCACACACAACACACAACAACACACACACACACCTACTCACACAGCCAACATATGTCATGTTACCACATACTATACACAACATACACACGGCACACACACCGTGTCAATTCCTTTCACACCCATAATTAAAAAATGTTAAAAAAGAAATATCTAAAAAATTTTCAAGCATACAAAAGACATGCTATGATAACATTAATTGAAGCAGAATGTGGAGCCAGGCATGGCCGAACACATCTTTAATCCCAGCCCCATGTGAAGACAGGGGAGCTTTGGACTGATGTCAGCCGGCTACCATAGCACAAAGTTTCATGTCAGCCAGAGCTACAGTGGTTGGTCAATCAAAAAAAGAGAAGACGAAAGAAAGAGAAAAGAAAGAAAGAAAGAAAGAAGAGAGAAGATAGGAAGACGAATTGAGTAAGATGAGGAAGAGAGGAAGTAGAGAACGAAAGAAAGAAAGAAAGAAAGAAAGAAGAAAGAAGAAAAAAGAAAAGCACAGATTTTCAAGATTTTGGTAAGGTTATTTTTAAATTTTTTATTTTTTAATATTATTTGTTTATGATGTATGTCTAATTCCATGTAAGTAGGTGTATTCATGTCCTGCACTGCTGTCAGAGTCAGAAGAGGGGTAGGGATTTCCCTGGAACTGGAGTTAAAGACCGTTTGTAGCTGCCATGTGGNAAAAAATCTAAAAAATTCAAGCATACAAAAAGACATGCTATGATAACATTAATTGAAGGATATGTGGAGCCAGGCATGGCCAAACACATCTTTAATCCCAGCCCTCATGATGCAAAGACAGGTGGAGCTTTGAGACTGATGCCAGCCTGGTCTACATAGCAAGCTCCATGTCAGCCAGAGCTACGTGGTATGGTCAAGTAGAAAGAAAGAAAGAAAGAAAGAAAGAAAGAAAGAAAGAAAGAAAGAAAGAAAGAAAGAAAGAAAGAAAGAAGGAAGGAAGGAAGGAAGGAGAAAAAAGAAAGAAAGAAAGAAAGAAAGAAAGAGAAACAATGAAATAAAGAAAGATTTTAAAGGAAAAATTTTTTTGGGTAAAGGAAATATTTTTTAAATATTCATTAATTATTTTATGTGTATGAATGTACTGTCTCCATGTAAGTAGGTGTATTCATGTCCTGCTCTGCCGCAGAGGTCAGAAGATGGCATAGGATTTCCCTGGAACTGAAGTTAAAGACAGTTGTTAGCTGCCATGTGGGTGCTGGGGATCAAACCCGGGTTTTCTGCAAGATCAGTCAGGGCTCTTAACCACTTGGCCATCTTTCCAGCCCCGAGGAAATAATTTTATAATAATGAGTCAATTCATCAAAATTCTTTGTTGATTGTTTTTGAGACAGGGTTTCCCTGTAACCTCAGCTGTCCTGGAACTTGATATGTGTGAGATCTGCCTGCCTCTGCCTCCTGAGGCAGAACTTGAGTTCTCCTAGAATTGGAATTATAGATGGTTCTCAGCTGCCATGTGGGTGCTGGCGATCAAACCCAGGTCCTCTGCAAGAGCAGTCGGTGCACTTAACCACGAGGCCACCTCTCCGTCACACAAAAGCACCCTTTAAATTGAGACACAAGGGCTGGAGAGATGGCCTAGCTGATTGCCCTTGCAGAGGACAGGGGTTCAAACTCCAGCACCCACATGGCAGCTGAGAACCGTCGTTAACTCCAGTTCCACGGGAATCTGACACCCTCTTCTGACTTCCAAGGCATTACACGACAGGGGTACCCAAACCTACGTGCAGACATTACATTTATACATATAAAAATTAAATTCAAATTTAAAAATTCATTTAAAAAATAAATAAATTGAGACGGGAAAATGCAATACTCAAGAACATGGCCAGAGAGATATCTCAGTAGGTAAAAGAGGTAGCTACTAAACCTGATGATCTGATCAAGTCGCAGGAACTACATGGTGGAAAGACAGTACCAGCTCTCACAGGTTGTCCCCTGACCCCTACATATATGCCAAGGCATGCACACACACACACACACACACACACACACACACACACACACACACCCCTACTCACCTCCACATGTATGCCATGGCACACAAACACACACACGCAAACACACTTGTGTCTCTTCCTTACACACAAGTAATAAGTAAGAATGTAATAAGAAATCTAAAAAATTCAAGCATAGAAAGAGACATGCTATGTTAACAATAATAGAAGAATATGTGGAGCCAGGCATGGCAGCACACACCTTTAATCCCAGCACTCATGATGCAAAGACAGGTGGAGCTTTGAGACTGAGGCCAGCCTGGTCTACATAGCAAGTTCCAGGTCAGCCAGAGCTACATGGTATGGTCCTGTCTAAAAAAAGAAAGACAGAAAGACAGACGAAAGAAAGAAAGAAAAAAGCAAGAAAGCAAGAAAGCAAAATACCAAGAAAGCAAGAAAGAAAGAAAGGAAAGAAAGAAAGAAAGAAAGAAAGAAAGAAAGAAAGAAAGAAAGAAAGAAAGAAAGAAAAAAGAAAGGAAAAATATTATGGGTAAAGGAAATATTTTTAAATATTTATTTATTATTTTATGTGTATGAATGTACTGTTTCTATGTAAGTAGGTGCATCCATGTCTGCAATGCTGCAGAGGTCAGAAGAGAGCGTAGGATTCCCCTGGAACTGGAGTTAAAGACAGTTCTTAGCTGCCATGTGGGTGCTAGGGATCAAACCCCGGTCCTCTGCAAGAGCAGTCAGTTCTCTTAACCGCTTGGCCATCTCTCCAGCCCCGAGGAAATAATTTCATAATAATGAGTCAATTCATCAAAATTCTTTGTTGTTTGTTTTTGAGACAGGGTTTCCCTGTAACCTCAGCTGTCCTGGAACTTGATATGTGTGAGATCTGCCTGCCTCTGCCTCCTGAGGCAACTGGAGTTCTCCTGGAATTGGAGTTACAGATGGTTCTCAGCTGCCATGTGGGTGCTGGTGATCGAACCTGGGTCCTCTGCAAGAGCAGTTGGTGCTCTTAACCACTAGGCCACCTCTCCATCACATAAAAAGCACCCTTTAAATTGAGACACAAGGGCTGGAGAGATGGCCTAGCTGATTGCTCTTGCAGAGGACAGGGGTTCAATCTCCAGCACCCACATGGCAGCTGAGAACCGTCTTTAACTCCAGTTCCACGGGAATCTGACACCCTCTTCTGACCTCCAAGGCATTACACGACAGGGGTACACACACCTACGTGCAGACATTACATTTATACACATAAAAAATAAATTAAAATTTAAAAATTCATTTAAAAAATAAATAAATTGAGACAGGAAAATGCAAAATTCAAGAACATGGCCAGAGAGATGTCCCAGCGGGTAAAAGAGGTTGCTGCTAATCCTGATGATCTGATCAAGTCTCAGGAACCACATGGTGCAAAGACATTACCAGCTCTCACAGGTTGTCCCCTGCCCTCACACATATGCCAGGGGATGCACACACACACACACACACACACACACACACAGAGACACATGCACACACACCTGTGTCTCTTCCTGACACACACAAAATAAGTAAAAATGTAATAAAAAATCTAAAAAATTCAAGCAAACAAAGAGACATGCTATGTTAACATTAATGGAAGAATATGTGGAGCCAGGTATGGCAGCACACAACTTTAATCTCAGCACTCATGATGCAAAGACTGGTGTAGCTTTGAGACTGAAGCCAGCCTGGTCTACATAGCAAGTTCCAGGTCAGCCAGATATGATATGGACCTGTCTAAAAGAAGAAAGACAGACAAAAGAAAGAGAGAAAGAAAGAAAGAAAGAAAGAAAGAAAGAAAGAAAGAAAGAAAGAAAGAAAGAAAGAAAGAAAGAAAGAAAGAAAGGAAGGAAGGAAGGAAGGAAGGAAGGAAGGAAGGAAGGAAGGGAGAGAGAGAGAGAGAGAGAAAGAAAGAAAGAAAGAAAGAAAGAAAGAAAGAAAGAAAGAAAGAAAGAAAGAAAGAAAGAAAGAAAGAAAGGAAAAGAAAGATTTTAAAGGAAAAATATTTTGGGTAAAGAAATATTTTTTAAATATTTATATTTTTTATGTATATGAATGTACTGTCTCCATGGAAGTAGGTGCATCCATGTCCTGCAATGCTGCAGAGGTCAGAAGAAGGCATACAATTCCCTTGGAACTGGAGTTAAAGACACTTCTTAGCAGTCATGTGGGTGCTGGGGATCAAACCTGGGTCCTCTGCAAGAGCAGTCAGTTCTCTTAACCGCTTGGCCATCTCTCCAGCCCCGAGGAAATAATTTTATATTAATGAGTCAATTCATCAAAATTCTTTGCTGTTTATTTTTGAGACAGGGTTTTCCTGTAACCTCAGCTTACCTGGCACTTGATATGTGTGAGATCTGCCTGCCTCTGCCTCCTGAGGCAGAACTGGAGTTCTCCTGGAATTGGAGTTACAGACAGTTCTCAACTGCAATGTGGATGCTGGGAATGGAACCCGGGTCCTCTGCAAGAGCAGTCGGCACTTTTAACCACTAGTCCACCTCTCCAGCCCATAAAAAGCCCCCTTTAAATTGAGACAAGGGCTGAAGCGATTGCCTAGCTGAATGCTCTTGCAGAGGACTCGGTTTCAGTCCCCAGCACCCACATGGCAGCTGAGAACCCTCTTAACTCCAGTTCCATGGGAATCTGACACACTCTTCTGACCTCCAAGCATTGCACGACATGGGTGCACAAACCTACGTGTAGACAGTACATTCATACACATAAAAATAAATAAAAATTAAAAATTCATTTAAAAAATAAATAAATTTAGACAAGAAAATGCAAAATTCAAGAACATGGCCAGAGAGATGTCTCAGTGGATAAAAGAGGTTGCTGTTAAACCTGATGATCTGAACAAGTCTCAGGAACCACATGGTGGAAAGACAGGACCAGCTCTCAAAGGTTTTACCCTGAACCCCACACATATGACACGGCATGCACAAACACACATACACACACACACACATACACACACATACTCACCTCCACACATATGCCATGGCACATACACACACACACACACACACATGCACACACACATGCACACACACCTGTGTCTCTTCCTTGCACACACATAATAAGAAAAATGAAAGAAAAAATCTAAAAAATTCAAGCATAGAAAGAGACTTGCTATGTTAAAATTAAAGGAAGAATATGTGGAGCCAGGCATGGTGGCACACACCTTTAATCCCAGCACTCATGATGCAAAGACAGGTGGAGGTTTGAGACTGAGGCCAGCCTGGTCTACATAGCAAATTCCAGGTCAGCCAGAGCTACAGGGTATGGTCCTGTCTAAAAAAAGAAAGACAGAAAGACAGACGAAAGAATCAAAGAAAGAAAGAATGAAAGAGAGAGAGAAAGAAAAAAGAAAGAGAAAGAAAGAAAGAAAGAAAGAGAGAGAGAAAGAAAGAAAGAAAGAAAGAAAGAAAGAAAGAAAGAAAGATATTAAAGGAAAAATAAGGGTAAAGGAAATATTTTTTAAATATTTATTCATTATTTCATGTGTATGAATGTACTGTCTCCATGTACGTAGGTGCATTCATGTCCTGCAATGCTGCTCAGTTCAGAAGAGGGCGTCAGATTCCCATGGAATTGCAGTTAAAGACAGTTGTGAGCTGCCTTGTGGGTGCTGGGGATCAAACCCGGGTCCTCTGCAGGAGCAGTCAGTGCTCTGAACCACTAGGCCATCTCTCCAGCCCCAAGGAAATAATTTGTAATAATGAGTCAACAAATTCTTTGTATTTGTTTTTGAGACAGGGTTTCCCTGTAACCTCAGCTGTCCTGGAACTTGATATGTGTGAGATCTGCCTGCCTCTGCCTCCTGAGGCAGGACTGGAATTCTCCTGGAATTGGAGTTACAGACGATTCTCAGCTGCCATGTGGATGCTGGGGATCAAACCCAGGTCCTCTGCAATAGCAGTCGGCGCTCTTAACCACTAGGCGACCTCTCCAGCCCATAAAAAGCACCCTTTAAGTTGAGACACAAGGGCTGGAGAGATGGCCTAGCTGACTACTCTTGCAGAGGACTAGGGTTCAATCCCCAGCACCCACATGGCGGCTGAGAACCATCTTTAACTCCAGTTCCAAGGGAATCTGACACACTCTTCTGACCTCCAAGGCATTACAGGACAGGGGTACACAAATCAACGTGCAGACATTACATTCATAGACATAAAATATAAATAAAAACTAAAAATGCATTTAAAAATAAATAAATTGAGACAGGAAAATGCAAAATTCAAGAACATGGCCAGAGAGATGTCTCAGTGGGTAAAAGAGGTTGCTGCTAATCCTGATGATCTGATCAAGTCTCAGGAACCACATGGTGCAAAGACAGTACCAGCTCTCACATGTTGTCCCCTGCCCCCACACATATGCCAGGGAATGCACACACAAACACACACACACACACACACACACACACACACACACACACCTCTGTCTCTTCCTTACACACACAAAATAAGTAAAAATGTAATAAAAAATCTAAAAAATTCAAGCAAAGAAAGAGGCATGCTATGTTTACGCTAACAGAAGAAAATGTGGAGCCAGGCATGGCGGCACACATCTTTAATCCCAGCCCTCATCATGCAAAGACAGGTGGAGCTTTGAGACTGATGCCAGCCTGGTCTACATAGGAAGTACCATGTCAGCCAGAGCTACGTGGTATTGTCCTGTCTAAAGAAAGAAAGACAGATGAAAGAAAGAAAGAAAGAAAGAAAGAAAGAAAGAAAGAAAGAAAGAAAGAAAGAAAGAAAGAGATGTAAAAGGAAAAATTTTGTGGGTAAAGGAAATATTTTTTAAATATTTATTAATTATTTTATGTGTATGAATGTACTGTATCCATGTACGTAGGTGCATTCATGTCCTGCACTGCTGCAGAGGTCAGAAGAGGGCGTAGGATTTCCCTGGAATTGAAGTTAAAGACAGTTGTTAGCTGCCATGTGGGTGCTGGGGATCAAACCCGGGTCCACTGCAAGAGCAGTCAGTGCTCTTAACTGCTTGGCCATCTCTCCAGCCCCTAGAAATAATCTTATAATAATGAGACAATTCATCAAAATTCTTGGTAGTTTGTTTTTGAGACAGGGTTTTCCTGTAACCTCAGCTGTCCTGGACTTGATATGTGTGAGATCTGCCTGCCTCTGCCTACTGAGACAGAACTGGAGTTCTCCTGGAATTGGAGTTACAGACGATTCTCAGCTGCCATGTGGGTGTTGGGGATCGAACCCGGGTCCTCTGCAAGAGCAGTTGGCACTCTTAACCAATAGGCCAACCACTCCAGCCCATAAAAAGCACCCTTGAAATTGAGACACAAGGGCTGGAGAGATGGCCTAGCTGACTGCTCTTGCAGAAGACTCAGGTTCAATCCCCAGCACCCACATGGCAGCTGAGAACCATCTTTAACTCCAGTTCCACGGGAATCTGACACCTTCTTCTGACCTCCCAGTCATTACACAAGAGGGATACACAACCCTTCGTGGAGACAGTACATTCGTACACATAAAACATAAATAAAAATTAAAAAATTCTTTTAAAAAATAAATAAATTGAGACAGGAAGGGGCAAAATTCAAGAACATAGCCAGAGAGATGTCTCAGCAGATAAAAGAAGTTGCTGCTAAACCTGATGATCTGATCAAGTCTCAGGAACCACATGTTGGAAAGACAGTACCAGCTCTCACATGATGTACCCTGACTCCCACACATATGCCAGGGCAAGCACACACACACACACATACACACACACACACACACACACACACACACACACATGCACACACACCTGTGTCTCTTCCTTAGGCACACATAATAAGTAAAAATGTAATAAAAAATCTAAAAAATTCAAGCAAACAAAGAGACATGCTATGTTAACATTAATGGAAGAATATGTGGAGCCAGGTATGGCGGCACACACCTTTAATCTCAGCACTCATGATGCAAAGACTGGTGGAGCTTTGAGACTGAGGCCAGCCTGGTCTACATACCAAGTTCCAGGTCAGCCAGAGCTACATGGTATGGTCCTGTCTAAAAAAAGAAAGACAGGTGGATGAGAGGTAAAACAGTGGGGCTGTAGGTGTTTGGGCACAACAGCCTGCAGATAGGTTTTGCATGAAGGATGCTTGTACTCATGGATTATCACTTATAGCTAAAAATGAAAAAAAAACTGAGAGAAAGATGCAGGACAGTTATGGCAGAATGCATGATCTGGGATGGGGGGGGAGGGAAAGGGAAATAAGCCTGAACTGAATTGGAAAAAATGTATGAAATGCACAAAGCATCAATAAAAACTAATTTAATTAAAAAAAAAACAGAAAGAACACAAGTGAATGATCTAACACTGCAGCTAAAAATACTTGAGAGACAACAACAAATGAACCCTAAACGGAGCAGACAAGAAGAAATAACAAAAATCAGAGCAGAGATCAATGAAATAGAAACAAAGAAAACCATACAAAAAAATCAATGAATCCAAAAGTTGGTTCTTTGAGAGAATAAATAAGATAGACAGACCTCTAGCCCAGTTAACCAAANAAGGCCAAAACAAAAAAAAAAGAGACCATTTGCTATGTAACATTACATGAAGAATATGTAGCAGGTTTGGTGGTACACACATTTAATCTCATCACTCATGATGCAAAGACTGGTGGAGATTTCAGACTGCTGCCAGCCTGGTCTACATCAAGTTCCAGGTCACCCATGGCTACATGGTGTGGTCCTGTCTAAAAAAAGAAAGACAGAAAGACAGACAAAAAAAGGAGAAAGAGAGAAAGGAGAGAAAGAGAGAAAGAAAGAAAGAAAGAAAGAAAGAAAGAAAGAAAAGAAAGAAAGGAAAGATTTTAAAAGGGAAAAAATATTATGGTAAAGAAAATGCTGATCTAAAATATATTAGTACAGGAAACTCTGACATCAGCAGTGAATTTCTACCCAGGAGATGTTGGCTAGGGGATCAACGCCCCCAAATTAAAGGCATTTTTACCTATAAGTGGGATATATTCAAGGTAGGAAAAGGCAGAAGTCGCCTGTTTGTCGAAAAGCCTGGCGTGGTGGAGCAAGAAAAATGTTATGGGAGAGCGCGAGGTTGCTATGGGAGGCGAGGACTGTGGGCCCGGGTGAAGTAGCCTAGTGAGTGTGGAGTGTTAGGGTCGAAAGGCCATAAAGCAATACAGCAAAATATTGGTCTCCTGGAGACAAGCAAGACTCCGGGGCGGTAGTATCAGCTTGACCACCTCAACTGCCGTGAAGATACGTGTGCAACGTAGGCAGCCATCGTGTCTATAATATCCCGAAATATAATTGCTATTGAGCCTCTCTCCTTGGAGGAATAACTCAGCAGATGATTCCACAAGCTTATTCCTCTAGTGGTTAGGAGATATTATAAGCCACAAGAGGAACTTGTCACACGTTTTATAGAGAAACCACAGTTTCGGATTAGCACATACCAGCCAAGCATCTGTGGCTATGCTCACAGTTTAGCTTGCCATAATCATTAGTACTGCTTAAATGCCTCTGTGCAATCAACTTGCTTGTGCTTTGTTAGTTATGACTAAAAAGGATCCCTGAATAAGCTGTCAACCCATGAATGGGAAAACCTGGACAGACTAGAGTCAAAAAAGAACAACTCCAAAGAAATTAGACTGTTTTTCTTCTCACCTACTTGTGCCACTTTCCCAAAGCCCAGGGACAAAACTGTGGAAGGGGAGGCGTGGTAGAATGTAAAGGCTGTGGAGAAATAGGGGTGAATCATGCAGACTACCCAGCAATATAGACTGGGACTCCTTATTGATCAACATGCCTGTGAATACAAACTTCTCCAACTGGACTATGGAAACCTTGGGTTGTTCAAAATGTTGACATAGATAAACTTGCCAAAATGCCACGCAATTACCTGATTGTACGGCAAACTGAGTAACATCAATGTTATCTGAAAACAACTGTGTTTTTATATTGTAGAATCCCTTAAAAATAAGCAAATAAAAGAGGAAAAAAAAGAAAATGCTGATCTGATAGAAGAAATTCCCTAATGAGGTTACCTCTCCCTCCCTGTGTCAAGTTGACAACAGAAGCCACCCATGACAGCTGAGATCTACAGAAAACAATCAGCCAGGTCCTGTTAAGTGTAAAATACACATAGGAATTCACAAATGTACAAGGCTCACAGCTAAAGCAATTTTCCATAGTGTGTCTTTGAAGGACTCTATATTGCAATGATCATTTAACACAGCTTTATTTCAGAATTCTTCACAGAGTTGAGCAAAACAAAGATAAAGGAGGGGAGAGGGCCACACTGGACAGACAGACACACCTTCCACACCCCCCACTCACACCCCCACATGCCCCATATGCATGCCCACTCGATCTTCTCTCTTCTTCTCTTCCTCTCCCTCCCCCCAAAAAAAAAAAAACACACACACACACACACGCACACACACACACACACACACACTTCCTGGGATGCTTTGATGGAAGCAAAGCTGAGCACGCCGCTTCTCAACCTCTTCTTCCGTGCACTGGTTATTCGGGACGTGCATTGCTTTGACTTTTAGCTTCCTCTCCGACGACTGGTTGGAATGAAGCAGCAGCAGCCAGCTCGTCCAATGTGACGATGTTGAGAAAAAACAAGTGCTTGTTATATAATTCGATAACAACTCAAAAGCAAAGTACAATGGAAATGGACACAGCAGGATGTGGTGGGAACCCAAGATTTCACTCCAGGCATCTGAAACCTTCCCCTGAGGGCAAAGCTGTCACACTAATGCAGTCCTCAGGCCCAGAGGTCACCTGCTGACACATGCCTGTAGGTCAGGCTGAAGTCTTCACTCCTGATTTAATTTGCTTTGAATTTCTGGCACTCCAGTTATTGGTAGTCTTCGTTCCCTTAAACCAAGAACAAAAGTTTCATAATGAAATACGCAGGGTTGTTTGTAGTTACTTTCAGCCAATTCACCTGTTGCAACACGTTTACAAATATGTACCATTCTGCTCTTTCGCAGAATAACTTATCGTTCTTCCAGTTACAAAGGGGAATCCAGCAGAAATGAATACAGCAAGCTCCTGCAGAGCCACTCTCAGCCCCAGAGGGTCGTGTTCTTCTACTTGTGTGATTATAAAAGCAAGCCACAAAAACCTTTAAATCACTTCAGATTCCACCTGCTATCTGAAGACACTTTCTAATGGCACTTCTGGGAGTCATCTGTGCCACCCTGCCATTTCCGCTATATCGCTCTCCTCCACCGATGCCTGCTCACAAGTAAATGAAATGTGAAGTGACACTGAGCTTAAATCCCAGCAGTCCTGCCACTTCCTGAGTCGTGCATGGGTTTTTATGGGACCATGGGGCTACATTGCATTGCTCAGATGAAAATAACAATAAATTACCACAACGTGAATGTTTTTAAACCGCGGTGAAGTCCTGTGTGAACACAGCTGTGCATGTTTAACTCCAATTTCAAGACGTCACAGATCTACTACAGGAGCATGTGAAGGTTTCCCTACTAATGTCAGTGTCTAATGAAGGGAAAGGTAGCTTTGAAGGGAAAATCCACAGAGTAGCTTTGTGAGGAGCACACACAGAGACGGGTCTCTTATGATGTTTGCCGATTACTGTTAAGGTTGAATTCTAAAGCCTCACAGGCTCATGTTTGGTCCCCAGGTGGTGGTGTTATTTGGGGGAGATTGTAGGAACCCTGAGAGGAAAAGCCTACTTGGAGGAAGCAGGTCACTGGGGATGTGTCCTTGGCCCGGATCTTGCCCTGCTACCTTCCTGTATTCACTCTCTCTGCTTCCTGTCCACCATGATGTGAGCTGTTCCACCATAGAAAGAGGGTGATCTCTCTGAAACTATGAGCCAAAATAAAACCCTCCTGGTCTAAGGCTTGTTGGTCACAGTGACACAAAAGTAACAATATAGTTACATTTAGTGAAACTTTTAAAAAAAGTTTGGTTTCATTTCTTTAATTTTTGTCTCTGCTTGATCCTGTCACACCTGTTGAAGTTGACCATAGTAAGCCAGAGAGGACATTGGAGTTGGAAATACAAGCAGTTGTGAGCCACACGACCTGAGTGCAGTACACAGCTGTTAGCCTCTGCATCATCTCCCAAGTTCCCCAAGGAACTTCTCAGTTACAGCTATCAAAATATCCTTGTGAAGGCACAGAACATCATTGCATGACTGAGGAGGCAGCTCAATATATAAAAAAAGTATACAAACTATAAAGCACACAGCTGAACTTGCTATAGTCACTTTACTTTTTATGTTTATTTTGTGCAGTGTGATGCCTACATGAATGTTAAGTTGCACCCAGGTTGTGCTCAGTACCTGGCAAATAGACAGAAGGACTGTTCAGATTCTCTGAAAACTCGGAGTTAGGGTGGTTGTTAGTTGCCATCGGGGTGCTGGGGATGTAACCACAGTCTTCTTTCAAGAAATAGCCAATGTTCTAACCACTGAGTGATCTCTGTGATTCCCACCTTGGGTAGTTTCAATAGGACTCTAAATCTACTACAATCAGGAGGTCTTTAAAATATAATATATGTGCAAATAAATAGTTTTACTAACATCACATCACTGTTGCCAAGAAATGAATAGGATGCTTGTGGATTTTGTACACACACACACCACACAACGAAAATCCAAAGGAGGATCAAGATAAAGCATAGGTAAAAGAAGGAAGAAACTCAGGCGCAGTTTTCACTGCAATTTTGCCTTATGCTGTAAACAGAATATAAATGAAGAAGGAGTATGGAATCTGCCCAAGGCGATTACCCCTTGAAGCTGGCATTGGTACCACACTTCTTGTGTGTTTCACTTCTGTGTATTTCAGATACTGGGAACTAGAATCCAGTGCTACTTGATACTGGAAGCCACTAGCCAGTCACAAACACTCTGGGAGCTCCTTCCATCACCAGTGAGTCATGGGCCATTGATCTCTTTTGACACCAACACCTTTATGACCACTGCAATCAAAGGCACACATGTCTTCACTAACCTCCAGGCAGTAATGCGTGGAAGGTAACAGACACTCAATGGGCTAAAAAATTTCTTTCTCCAGAGGCACAGATGGATGGTTATGTTGTGCTTTACACAGCCAACTAGAAAAGTGGACTAATTGACAGTTATTTGGTACCAGGGAGTGGGGTGTTGGCTGTGGAAGAACCTGACCATGTGTATGATTGGAGAAGTGTGGAAGACTATGGAACTTCGGGCTAGAAAGGCTGTGGTGGCTATTGAAGCAGAGCATCTAAAGGGCCATTCTAGTGGAGGCTGGAAGAAAGCATGTTTGCAAAAGATGTGGTTCCAGTGAAAATAAAGACTTAGGCAGAAACGGATATTTATAAAATATTTAAAATAGTATTTTTTTATATATAAATAATTATATATATAATCTTAAATAAAAATATATATTAAATAAATATATATCATTATAATAAAGAAATATATATATTAAATAATATAAAAATATTATTATTAATTAAATAAATTTTTTATATTTTTATAAATGAGTCTGGCAGCAGTTTGCCAACAACCCAGATGCTTGTCTGATGCTAAGTTGAAAAGAGGTTGACTGATGTCTTTGGCGGAGATATTCAAAGACAGCTGTGTGGATAATAGTTGCGTAACAATTATTTATGGTGAATATTTGCAGATCTACAGTTGAGAAGAGCAGATGGCGGAGAAAGATAAATGCAGATTGTCATCAGTTTGATGATAACGTGCACTAGAATGTATTAAAGGATGTAGCAAGCAGTAGGTGTGAAAGCGTAGGTTTTCTCTTTTTGATAGAGGATTGTAATTGATGAAAATGCTAAGAGGCCGGTCGAGATTACAAGTGAAACAAAAGATAATTCAGTTATCCTTTGATCCTGGTTGGGAGCGACCACACCGCAGTTTCCACAGCACGTCCAGTCAAGTCCAGGCAGGAAAAGTTGCTGTAAGAAGAATTGTTACTGTTAACATGTGCGGCCACGTGGTCCACCCTGGATATGGCAGTTCTACGAAGCTAATCGGCAGTTTCGAGTTTCTCAACATAACGGATGCTAGGCTATTTTTAGAGGCAGTGATTAACTTGGGTCTTCAAAATGAGTGAAGGGGTTACATCAGTCTCTCCAATCCAGAGCGTCTCCAGTGAGCCAAATGAGGCTCGCAGAGTTACTCGAGGGCACAGTGGGCTGTCCCTTGAATAATAGAAGGCCGCTTATCGGCCCTCATTTTAGTGGAAGCTGTGAACATTCTAGTGAAAGTCCTTAGATTAGGCATCGAGACCCAAGAAGACTATGCGAGAGTGCACAACCTGTGAGGTTGATATTTGCCTTAGGAGAGCTTTCATAACTAGGGAGGTGGGTACGGCCTAAGAAAGAGTATATATTACAAGGCAAAGCTCGAGAGCTGATAGCCATCGTTAAGCTCCAGGTTGAGTAGAGTCAAGTCCCGCAGGAAGTTTAGCATGGTGGGAGCTTACAGGACTTGGGCCTTGACCCTGACTTGGGTTCGGTTCTGTTTGTGATCAGTATTATCCATCACTTAGTGCCTACAGTAATTTAATTACGCGTGCGCTTTTCTGAGGTAATTGAGGGAATTTGTATTCGGGTGATCCACATGTACATTGGGTAAATAGAATAATTTTTGTCGCCTTTTTGAGTTTCAGAGCTTATAGTTAAGAGATTGCTGTGAGTCTCAGAGGAGACTGTGGACTGTGGACTTTCTGAATGGCATGTGGGACTGGTACACATGAGGGACTTTAAAGGTTGCTAAATGCATTTTGCATTTTATATTTCAGGGAGCTCCTCTGGGGGCCAGTGTGGGAATTTGGTGGTTTGCGGTGCGTGTCCCACCCATTAGAGCTATGTAAGATAACTAGACATTTTTGAGGTCTAACGCTAGTTGGTGGCGAGATCTGGTTTTTTGTGAGTCTTGAATGGTGTGCCAAACATGCTGGTTAAAGCTGTGTCACTTGGGGCAGGCTTTAGTGTAGTTTTAAAAAAAGCCTTCTGTGTGTGTTCTACGATATTGCCCTCCATCTGTTTGCCTCTAGTGACTCTTGTGCTAAGAATCGTGGACCCCTCTCGCTTTGCTCTCTCCGAATAGTGCAGCACTGGCTCAACACTCCTGCGACCCGCAGCAAATTGGAAAATCTTCTGAAGCTGTCCTGATAACCGCTTCAAATTTTTGTAAAAGTCTCTTATGCGATTTAAAGTTTTAATTATAATAGTCCTTGGCAATGTTGCACTTGTATGCACAGCAACATCGAAAAGTCACTAATAAATAATAAGCATTATATTTTTAGGTTCAAAAGAAAAACAGAGACATTCAAAATATTTAGGTGATAGGGCTGGATGATGACGTGTCGATGGCCAGTTAGAGAAACTTGATCTGTGCATTCTTTCAAGAGGAGCGCAGGAGTCGTGCCTGTTCACCCAAATGAACACACACATGGCAGACTGAGACAAATACCCATAAGTTAACTGCACGAAAATATAACAAATAAAAGAGGATTAGATATTGTCTCAGTCTTCTGGCCTTTAAGTAATCATTGCGAGATTGAGCATGCAATTAGGATACTACTACTTTACTAACAAGAGCATTTTATAACCCCCCCAAAATTTGAAAACCATTTTAAGATGAGCCACATGTCAGTCACAAACAAGCAAACTATGAGACACCCTAGACAATTTAACACGCTAGTATGCGACGTGTCCTTCGGGTGGATGTTGTGTGTGCGTGTCACATGATGTGTGGGTGTGTGCTGTCTGCTGTTCAAGGTGCGGTGGCACAAGTCAGCTAAAGCAGTTCTATTGCACGGGCACATGCACCTGCATGCAGGTCAGATCAGCGCTCAGCCTCAGGTGCTGTTCATCTTGTTTCTTTGACAAGGATTCTCTCATTGGCCTGGGGCTCACTCGCTTGCTCTGCTCCTGGCTGGCCAGGGAACTCCGGGTGTCTTCCTACCTCTGCCTCCCCAGACCTGTGATTACAAGTGTGCAGCACTGTGGTTGCTTTTTAGCATGGGTTCTGGGGATGGAACCCAGGTCCTGACACTTGCACAGTAAGCACTTTCCTCACTAGTCCATCTCTCCAGTACTGGAGATGGGGATCTTCATAGGCAGTTAAATGAAAACAAAGTCATGTGGGTGGGCCCTAGTGTAGTATAACTGGGGTCCTTAAGAGAGATTCAGATATAGACACTCCCAGAGGAACCACCATGTCAGGACATAGGGAGACGGTATCTGCAAGCCCAGGGGCAAGGCCTCAGGAAGAACCAGCCTCTCCCACAACTTTCCACCTCCAAAACCCTAAGGAAATAAATTGCTCAAGACTAGCAGGCTGTGGCTTGGTTACACAGCCCAACCACACCAAGATGATCCTAACTTATCCCAACACAAACAGTATGTAACCTGTGACCAAGTGTCAGGAGGGACGGAGGCCTGGAGATAGCTCTTGTTAGGGTTAGAGGATCAGTAGGATTGGACAGAGTTAGGGTTCAGTGTTTAAGGATTTAGAGTTCAGTGTTTGATGAATTATAGTGGGTTAGGGTTAGGGTTAGGGGTTTCACATTGGGGTTAGGTTAGTGATTTAAGGTTAGTGCTAGATGATCATGGTTCAG
Organism: Rhizomys pruinosus; assembly: GCA_009823505.1. NCBI lineage: Eukaryota > Metazoa > Chordata > Mammalia > Rodentia > Spalacidae > Rhizomys > Rhizomys pruinosus. Next base: position 140,427 of record VZQC01001088.1, on the reverse strand, counting down.
GGCTAGGGTCAGCTTCCACTGCTTATGTGCTTGGATATGAACATGGGATTCATCTCCTCTACAGTCAGGGTGGACCTGATCATTCTCCACATTTCTCCTTAAATAGCATTATGGACCAGTGCTACTGAAATCTAAATAGTCCTCTTCCCAGAATCCAAATTACAGTTATATTAAAATCAAATCAAAGAAGGTTGAAACTCAAGGTTTGTGTGAACAGTAATAAGTTATTAAAGGAAATCACTAGGGAAAGGTAAAATTGTGTGGCCATGTGATACACACCCTGTTCTCTACCGCCAAGTTTTGTGCTTTTCCACAAATGTGTTGCCACCTACTTAGAGACTTGAAAGGAGTTTGGTCCAGCACCATCCATCTGTGATGCAATGCTTTGTCTCCTGTGCTGGCACAGACAGGCAAGTTCTCATCTGAATGTTCCAGGAGGACAGGGGATGGACTCCTCAACACACTGTGTTCAGTCTCAAGTCTTGGCACAGGGATAGGCTGGCAGCTGCTTTCTAGGTCAGCAGAACAGGACTCTGGAGTGAGCTGGGTGTTCTTTGTGGGCGTCTTGTCTTTAGCCATCTGTAGCGGACACCTCCTGGAAAGAGAAAGCCTCGAGGAAAGGTCTGTGACACCCAGCATTGGGAGAGAGGGCACATCACTGGGTTCCCTGCCTGCAGCTGGCTGCCTCGGGCATGGCCTCGATCGGGACCTGGAGGCGCACTGGAGGGTACCTTCTTCATCCTCTTCCTCTTTGGGTGATAGCTCTTCAGGGGACTGGACTCCATGTAGGTCTCTGAAGTCTAGACCCAAAGTCAACCATGCGAGCAGCACTGCACAGTCACACAGAGCTGACTCCATTTTCTTCCCCAGCACAGGGGCAGGCAAGTTGTTAGCTGGGTTCCTCTGAGGGGAGCCTGGAGAGGGTCCCTCCTCTCTTCGCATGTAGGAGTCTGGTGCCCCATGTGGTGCAATGCCGCGGGGTCGAGAGCCGGTCTCAGGATTCCGCTGGAATGGAGTTCTCCTGGAATTGGAGTTACAGACGGTTTTTAGAGTTGCCATGTGGATGCTGGGGATCGAACCCGGGCCTCGTGCAAGAGCAGACAGTGCTCTTAACCAACCGCTAGGCTATCTCTCCAGCCTGCTTAGTGAGTTTTAACAGCCTGCTGGTCTACAGTTGCTCTCTCTGTTTCCTGTGCTCTTTGCGAGATGTGACCCTCCATTTGCTGCTCCAGATCCAGCCACCACACCTCCCGCCACAATGGACTCTGATTCCCTGGAACCACCAATCATAAGCTCAATAAACTCTTCCTTTTTTTTTTGGTCAGTGTTTTATAACAGCAACAGAAAAGTGACTAATACAGTTATTGGTACCAGGAGTGGGGTGTTGCTTGAGAAGACTGACACATGTGTATGTTTGAGAAGTGTGGAAGACTTTGGAACTTGGGCTGGAAAGGCTGTTGACTATGTAAGCAGAGCTTAAAGGCCATTCTAGTGGAGGCCTGGAAGAAAGCAGGCTGCAAAAGATGTGGTTCCAGTGTAAAATAAAGACTTAGGCAGAACCAGGATAATTTTAGATAAAGAGTCTGCCAGCAGTTTTCCCACAGCCCAGAGCTTGCCTAATGCTAAGTTGAAAAGCGGTGGACTAATGTCTTTGGCGGGGATTTTTCAAGACAGCCTAGTGTGGAATGGTGGCGTGACTTTTAATGGTGAATATTGGTGCATATCTACAGTGAAGAAAGCAGATGCAAAAAAATGCAAATACATGATCTGATAACTAATCAAGAAGATTAAAGGAGGGGCCAATGCATTGATAAGGAGATTTAAGTAGATTAAGGAAGGGCCTCAGAGATTTACAAGCAAACAAAAGAATCATTACCTTCAGCAAGCCACACCCACTAATCCTCCAGCAAGTCCAGGGCAGAAAAGAAATTTGCAAATGTAGTTGAAATGCCAGGGTCCATCCCAGGATTCACAAACTCGGCAGTTTCATTCACAGGTGCTGGCTTTAGAGGCATGAAGTTCGCAAGAGTGAAGGGGTTCATTTCTTCCTCCAGGGTCTCAAGAGAGCCAAAGAGGCCAGGGAGAGTACAGCAGGGATGTCCCTGAATAAAGAAGGCCCGATGATAGGCCATTGCTGAAGCTGTGAATGTGAAGCCTGTGGCATCGGAGACCCCAAGAAGACTTTCGAGATGCCAGACCTGTGAGATATTTGCAAGGAGAGCTGCATACAGGGAGTGGTACCGGCCTAAGAAAGAGAATATATACAAGCAAAGCTGGAAGAGCTGAGCCATCTAAGCCCTTGAAGTCAAAGTCCAGAAGTTGCAGGAGCTACGGACTTGGCTTGCCCTGCTGGTTTGTCTGTGTTTGGTCCAGTATTTCCTCATCATGCCTCTATTCCTCCTTTTTGGAATGAATGTGTATTCGGTTCCACTGTACATTGGGAGTATGTAATTGCCTTTTGATTTTACAGGAGCTTACAGTTAAGAGATTGGCTTGAGTCTCAGAGGAGACTTTGGACTGTGGACTTTTGAATGGCATTGAGAACTGGTAAGACTAGGGGATTTTTAAGTTGGACTAAATGCATTTTGCATTTTATATGGTCAGAGCCTATGGGGCCAGGGAGTGGAAGTGTTGGTTTGCATGAGTGCCCCCATAGCGGTAAGTATTCAGACATTGGTCTCCAGTTGGTGGCGCGTTTTTGGAGGTCTTAAAGGTGTGCCCATGCTGGGTAAAGTGGTCACTGGGGGCAGGCTAGTGAGTTTTAACAAGCCTCTGTGGTCTACAGTGCCCTCTCTGTTTCCTGTACTCTTCAAGATGTTGACCCTCGTTTGCTGCTCCAGATCAGCCCCACACCTCCCCCCCACAATGGACTCTGATTCCTGGAACGCCAATCCTAAGCTCAAATAAACTCTTCCTTTTATAAGTTCCTTGTGGTCACATGCAACAGAAAAACAAATGACAAAAAAAAAAAAAAAAGGTAAAAAGAAAAAAGACATCAAATATTTAAGTGAGAGGGCTGGAGAGATGGCAGCAGTTAAAGAAACTGGCTGCTCTTGCAGAGGACTGGTTCAGTTCCCACACCCACATGGCAGCTAACAACTGCCCAAACTCCAGTTCTAGAGGATTTGATGCCTCTTCTGGCCTCTATGGGTCGCATAAGTACACTCACACACATAAAAAATATCCCCCAAACTTAAAAACCATTAAGTGGCATGTCCAAGGTCACAAACAGCTTACTTGAGCCCAAGCTTCCAGACAATTAACTACATACACTGACCCTTTGTGTGCGTGTGTGTGTGGCAGCAGCCACAACGACACAACTACATGCGTCTATGGCAGCGTCAACAAGAGTAAAAAAAGTTTGGTTTCATTTTTAATTTTGTGTCTCTGTGTGATCCTGTACACCTGTGAAGTTGACCATGGAAGCCAGAAGAGGACATTGGAGTTGGAGTTACAAGCAGTTGTGAGCCACACGACCTGAGTGCAGTACACAGCTGTTAGCCTCTGCTTCATCTCCCAAGTTCCCCAAGGAACTTCTCAGTTACAGCTAGCAAAATATCCTTGTCAAGGCACAGAACATCATTGCATGACTGAGGAGGCAGCTCAACATATTTATAAACTATAAAGCAACAGCTGACCTTGTATAGTTTCACTTTATTTTTATTTTATGTTATGAGTGTTATGCCTACATGTATGTAAGTGCACCCAGGTTGTGCAGTACCTGCAAAAGACAGAAGATGTCAGATTCTCTGAAACTGGAGTTATGGGTGGTTGTTAGTTGCCATGTGGGTGCTGGGGTATGAACCCAGGTCTTCTTCAAGAATAGCCAATGTTCTTAACCACTGAGTGATCTCTGTGATTCTCACCTTGGGTAGTTTCAATAGGACTCTAAATCTACTCCAATCAGGAGGTCTTTAAAATATAATATATGTGCAAATAAATAGCTTTACTAACATCACATCACTGTTGCCAAGAAATGAATAGCTGCTTTGTGGCTTTTTGTTTTACACACACACACACACACACACACACACACACACAAAACCAAGAGGACAAGAAAAAGATAGGATAAAGGAAGGAAACAGGGACGGTTTCACTGCAATTTTGCCTTATGCTGTAAACAGAATATAAATGAAGAAGGAGTATGGAATCTGCCCAAGGCGATTACCCCTTGAAGCTGGCATGGTACACACTTCTTGTTTTGCACTTCTGTGTATTTCAAGATACTGGGTAACTAGAATCCAGTGCCACTTGATACTGGAAGCCACTAGCAGTCACAAACACTCTTTGGAGCTCCTTCCATCACCAGCTGAGTCATGGGGCCATATCTTTTTGACACAACACCTAGACACTGCACAAAGGCACACAGTGTCTTCACTAACCTCCAGCATTAATGCTGGAAGGGTAAAGACACATGGGTAAAAAATTCTTTCTCCAGAGCACAGATGGATGGTTGGCACACTGCTCTTCCTTCTACACAGGGGCACAGTTCAGTCCATGCTGTGACCTTTCATGTCAATGTTCGGCACTGTTATATGTTTCTCTCCTGAGTGCCAAGGAACCAGGCAGAAGCTGGTGCTGCATGGTTGGTCCATGTCACAGGCCCAGGCAAGCTGCATTCAATGAGGCAGCTCTGAGCTTTGTGGGGAGCCAGAGAATGGCTGGTGCTCATCCTGGACTCCTTGGGGTTCCTCAGGAGAGTCCTGGCTTGCCAGATCACTTTGATGACCAGGTGAGGCAGAGTGCGGTGTCCTGGAGGCTCTGGGGGGCACCTGTAGGTGAAGAAAGCCAAGAAAATAATGTATAAATAGAACAGACTTCTGAAAGAGTGTTGAGAAAAAGATGATACTGGCTCAATGAGATGACCAAGTTGAACAACTGTAATCACACAAATCTTTCACAATCACTAGTGAAAGATCACAATCTTTCACTATGATTTCCTGGTGAAAAGTACTGGAAGACTAGAAAGAGCACTTTTCCCTGTGAAATTCCCAAGTGCCATGTATAACACCACAAGCCACCATGGCCGGCTGAAGCAGATATTTTTTTAATTTTTTAAATTTATTTTGTATGTGTATGAATGTACTGTCTTCATGTAGGTTTGTGCACTCGTGTCGTGCAATGCCGTGGAGGTCAGAAGAGGGTGTCGGATTCCCCTGGAACTGGAGTCAGAGACAGTTCTCAGCCGCCATGTGGGTGCTGGGGATCGAACCCAGGTCCTCTGCAAGAGCAGTTGGCGCTCTTAACTGCTAGGCCATCTCTCCAGCCCCTGAAGCAGATTTTTAATAGACAATACTTCAATGAATACTCGTAAGAAGTATATGCAGTTACTGTAATTATCTTCATATACCAAAGAAATAACAGCCAACGGCAGCAGAATGTGTGCCGTTTGAGCTTTACCACAATGCCAGCAATAGTAGGAACGGCATAGCTTCTTAGATAAGTGTGGTGGTTTGCATGAGTGTCCCCCATAGGTTGTAAGTATTCAGACATTTGTCTCCAGTTGGTGGTGCTGTTTTTGGAGGTCTTAGAAGGTGTGGCCATGCTGGGGGAAGTGTGTCACTGGGGGCAGGCTTAGTGAGTTTTTTTTTTTTTTTTTCTGGCTGGGAGTGGTGGCGCATGCGTTTTTTGTTGTTTTTTTTTTTTAATTTTATTTATTTTTGTATGTGTATGAGTGTCAACTATTCGCATAGTACGGTCTGTCACCCATTGTGTTGCAATGCGCGCGAGGTCAGAAGACCGTCTAGGATCCGCTGGAACTGGAGTTCTCCTGGAATTGGAGTTACAGACGGTTTTTAGTTGCCATGTGGATGCTGGGGATCGAACCCGGGTCCCCCTGCAAGAGCAGACATGTGCTCTTACCGCTAGGCTATCTCTCCAGCCTGCTATAGTGATTTTAACAGCTCTCGTGGTCTACAGTTGCCTCTCTCTGTTCCTGTGCTCTTTGCGAGATGTGACCTCCATTTGCTGCTCCAGATCCAGCCGCCCCACCTCCCGCCACAATGGACTCTGATCCCTGGAACCACCAATCATAAGCTCAATAAACTCTTCCTTTTATAAGTTCCTTGGTATGGTGCTTTATCACAGCAACAGAAAAGTGACTAATACAGTTATTGGTACCAGAGTGGGGTGGTGTGGAACCAACTGACCATGTGTATGTTGGAGAAGTGTGGAAGACTTTGGAACTTTGGGCTGGAAAGGCTGTTGACTATTGTAAGCAGAGCTTAAAGCCATCTAGTGGAGGCCTGGAAGAAAGCATGGCTGCAAAAGATGTGGTTCCAGTGTAAATAAAGACTTAGGCAGAACCAGGATATTTTGATAAAGAGTCTGGCAGCAGTTTTGCCCACAGCCCAGATGCTTGCCTGATGCAAGTGAAACGGGGGACTGATGTCTTTGGCGAGGATATTTCAAGACAGCCTAGTGTGGAAATGGTGGCGTGACTTTTAATGGTGAATATTGTGCGATCTACAGTGAAGAAGAGCAGATGGGGCACAAAGAAATGCAGAATGTACAGTTTGGATCTGATAACTGCATTAGGAAGATTAAAGGAGGGGCCAAGGCATGTGAATAAGGAGATTGAAGTGATTAAGGAAGGGCCTCGAGATTTACAAGCAAACAAAAGAATCAGTACCTTCAGGGCAAGACCACACCCAGCTAATCCTCCAGCAAGTCCAGGGCAGAGAAAAGTTGCAAATGTAGTTGAAATGGGCCAGGGTCCATCCCAGGATTGCAGTCAAACTCGGCAGTTTCATTCACGTGGTGCTGGCTTTAGAGGCATGAAGTTCGCAAGAGTGAAGGGGTCATCAGTTCTTCCTCCAGGGTCTCAGAGAGCCAAAGAGGCCAGGGAGAGTAGAGCAGGGATGTCCCTGAATAAAGAAGGCCCTGATAGGCCATTGCATGAAGCTGTGAATGTGAAGCGGGCATCGGAGACCCCAAGAAGACTTTCGAGATGCCAGACCTGTGAGATATTTGCCAAGGAGAGCTGCATACAGGGAGTGGTACCGGCCTAAGAAAGAGAAATATGCTACAAGCAAAGCTGGAAGAGCTGAGCCATCTAAGCCCTTTGGAAGTCAAGTCCCAGAAGTTGCATGTGGAGCTACAGGACTTGGCATGTGCCCTGCCGGTTTTCGGACTTGTTTTGGTCCAGTATTTCCTCACTATGCCTCTATTCCTTCCTTTTGGAATGGAAATGTGTATTTGGTTCCACTGTACATTGGGAGTATGTAATTTGCCTTTTGATTTTACAGGAGCTTACAGTTAAGAGATTGGCTTGAGTCTCAGAGGAGACTTTGGACTGTGGACTTTTGAATGGCATTGAGACTGGTAAAGACTGTAGGAACTTTTAAGGTTGGACTAAATGCATTTAGCATTTTATATGGTCAGGAGCCTATGGCAGCCAGGGAGTGGAATGTGGTGGTTTGCATGAGTGTCCCCCATAGGCTGTAAGTATTCAGACATTTGTCTCCAGTTGGTGGCGCTGTTTTTGGAGGTCTTCAAAGGTGTGCCCATGCTGGGTAAAGTGTGTCACTGGGGGCAGGCTTAGTGAGTTTTAACAAGCCTCTGTGGTCTACAGTTGCCCTCTCTGTTTCCTGTACTCTTTGCAAGATGTGACCCTCCGTTTGCTGCTCCAGATCCAGCCGCCACACCTCCCGCCACAATGGACTCTGATTCCCTGGAATCGCCAATCCTAAGCTCAAATAAACTCTTCCTTTTATAAGTTCCTTGGCATGGTGCTTTATCACAGCAACAGAAAAGTTACTAATAAAATAAGCATGATATTTTAGGTAAAAAGAAAAAAAGACATCAAATATTTAAGTGATAGGGCTGGAGAGATGGTCAGCAGTTAAGAGAACTGGCTGCTCTTGCAGAGGACCTGGGTTCAGTTCCCAGCACCCACATGGCAGCTAACAACTGCCCATAACTCCAGTTCTAGAGGATTTGATGTCCTCTTCTGGCCTCTATGGGTGCGCATAGGTACACTCACACACATAAAATATATCCCCCCAAACTTAAAAACCATTTAAGTGGCATGTCCAAGGTCACAAACAGCTTACTTGAGCCCAAGCTTCCAGACAATTAACTCCATACACTGACCCTTTGTGTGCGTGTGTGTGTGCGCGCACACACGCACACACTAACATGCCTCTATGCACGGCACATGCACCTGCATGCAGGTCAGATCAGCGCTCAGCCTCAGGTGCTGTTTATCTTGTTTCTTTGACAAGGATTCTCTCATTGGCCTGGGGCTCACTCGCTTGCTCTGCTACTGGCTGGCCAGGGAACTCCGGGTGTCTTCCTACCTCTGCTTCCCCAGACCTGTGATTACAAGTGTGCAGCACTGTGGTTGCTTTTTAGCATGGGTTCTGAGGATGGAACCCAGGTCCTGACACTTGCACAGTAAGCACTTTCCTCACTAGTCCATCTCTCCAGTACTGGAGATGGGGATCTTCATAGGTAGTTAAATGAAAACAAAGTCATGTGGGTGGGCCCTAGTGTAGTATAACTGGGGTCCTTAAGAGAGATTCAGATATAGACACTCCCAGAGGAACCACCATGTCAGGACATAGGGAGACGGTATCTGCAAGCCCAGGGCCAAGGCCTCAGGAAGAACCAACCTCTCCCACAACTTTCCACCTCCAAAACCCTAAGGAAATAAATTGCTCAAGACTAGCAGGCTGTGGCTTGGTTACACAGCCCAACCATACCAAGATGATCCTAACTTATCCCAACACAAACAGTATGTAACCTGTGACCGAGTGTCAGGAGGGAGGGAGGCCTGGAGATCATTCTTGTTAGGGTTAGGGTTAGAGGATCAGTAGGATTAGACAGAGTTAGGGTTCAGTGTTTAAGGATTTAGAGTTCAGTGTTTGATGAATTATAGTGGGTTAGGGTTAGGGTTAGGGGTTTCACATTGGGGTTAGGTTAGTGTTTAAGGTTAGTGCTAGATGATCATGGTTCAGGGCTAGGGTCAGCTTCCACTGCTTATGTGCTGGGATTTGAACATGGGATTCATCTCCTCTACAGTCAGGGTGGACCTGATCATTCTCCACATTTCTCCTTAAATAGCATTATGGACCAGTGCTACTGAAATCAAAATAGTCCTCTTCCCAGAATCCAAATTACAGTTATATTAAAATCAAATCAAAGAAGGCTGAAACTCAAGGTTCGTGTGAACAGTAATAAGTTATTAAAGGAAATCACTAGGGAAAGGTAAAATTGTGTGGCCATGCGGCACACACCTTGTTCTCTACCGCCAAGTTTTGTGCTTTTCCACAACTGTGTTGCCACCTACTTAGAGACTTGAAAGGAGTTTGGTCCAGCACCATCCATCTGTGATGCAATGCTCTGTCTCCTGTGCTGGCACAGACAGGCAAGTTCTCATCTGACTGCTCCAGGAGGGCAGGGGATGGACTCCTCAACACACTGTGTTCAGTCTCAAGTCTTGGCACAGGGATAGGCTGGCAGCTGCTTTCTAGGTCAGCAGAACAGGACTCTGGAGTGAGCTGGGTGTTTTTTGTGGGCGTCTTGTCTTTAGCCATCTGTAGCGGACACCACCTGGAAAGAGAAAGCCTCGAGGAAAGGTCTGTGACAGCCAGCATTGGGAGAGAGGGCGCACCACTGGGTTCCCTGCCTGCAGCTGGCTGCCTCAGGCACGGCCTCGATCGGGACCTGGAGGCGCACTGGAGGGTACGTTCTTCATCCTCTTCCTCTTTGGGTGATAGCTCTTCAGGGGACTGGACTCCATGTAGGTCTCTGAAGTCTAGACCCAAAGTCAGCCATGCGAGCAGCACTGCACAGTCACACAGAGCTGACTCCGTTTTCTTCCCCAGCACAGGGGCAGGCAAGTTGTTAGCTGGGTTCCTCTGAGGGGAGCCTGGAGAGGGTCCCTCCTCTTGGCCCCAGACTCTGCTAGGTTCTTTTTCTGACTGTCTTTGTAAAGAGGTAAACCAACACAGGTCTGACCAGGGAACTTCATTTGCTTTGTTTTTTTATGTTCCAATCCATCGAGGACAAGTTTTTGTTCCTCACAAGACCCTATATAAAGGTACAAATGGAAACACCAAACTCCCATTAGATAGTAAATATCATCACTTAAACTATGTGCAAAACATACTTGATTCCCATGAATAACCATTCTAAATAAAAAAACATGGACTCCTTTCAGATAGGTAAAATTGTTTCCTAGGAGCACTCTGAGGGAAAGCCCCTGGGATTCGGGGTGCCATGAGTAAGCCTTTGTGGAAGGCACCTGCAGCTTCCTACCCTTCAGGAAGACTTCCTGTTTGGCAGCAATAATAGAAACCAGAGTGAACAAAAGTACCAACATACAAACAGTCACATGCACACACACATATGCACAGACCTCTGTCCATAGCTCGCCGTGTATCCAAGACTGCTAGAGAGCAGACCCAAGGTTCTCAGTGTGTCATCCAAACCAAGGGCAACCAGTGGAAGTCAGACATATGAATTCCAGGCCCACCAAGAATGAAATTGAAAGCCTTGTGGTAGAGCCAGCAGACTGTGTTGTGATAGGTCTGTCCTGGTGCAGTGGAGGTGATTCTCCAGACAAGCTGGTACGTGATGGAGGGTACAAAATGCACTGGCTAGGGAGGGTGGTGAAATTCCTACCCTGTGCCCACAAGGCAAAGAAACGTCCTTAAGTGGGTTCCAGAGTATCCAGGGCAGAGCTGCTGTTTCCTGCATGGACACAGCTGACACCGAGGCTTGCTCATGTAGACAGCTGCTCTCAGAACAACAGCTGCTCTCAGCTACACAGAAGGCACTCTCATGTGGAAGCCAATCACTCCCATCTAGACAGCAGTCACTCTTACCTGGACAACAGTCACTCCCATCTAGACAGCAGTCACTCTTACCTGGACAACAGTCACTCCCATCTAGACAGCAGTCACTCTTACCTGGACAACAGTCACTCCCATCTAGACAGCAGTCACTCTTACCTGGACAGCAGTCACTCCCATCTAGACAGCAGTCACTCTTACCTGGACAGCATTCACTCCCATCTAGACAGCAGTCAGTCTTACCTGGACAGCAGTCACTCCCATCTAGACAGCAGTCACTCTTACCTTGGCAACAGTCACTCCCATCTAGACAGCAGTCACTCTTACCTGGACAACAGTCACTCCCATCTATTCATCTGTCATTCTTACCTGGGCAACAGTCACTCCCATCTAGAACACAGTCACTCTCATGGACAACATTTGCTCTCCTTCAGGCTGTTGCTGTCATTTAGACAACACCTGTTCTCACCTGTACAGTTCCTCTCACCTACATAGTGAGCTTCTCTCCAGACAAGTCTGTGTTCCCAGGGCCATCTCTGCTCATGAAGCCCCTTTTCCTCCAGGGACTCCCTCCTCCCTGCAGTGTTCCCTGCTCAGTGATGGGGTCCTTCAGGAGCAAGGGAACTGTAGAACTGGCCCAGTACTCAGAATACGGTCAAGACACTTGCATTATGTTTTGTTAAAACATCTTCCATTTTATCACAGTGAACAAAGGGCACCTTAACTGTGCAGCTATAAATTAGTGATTCTTTCTGCTAATAACCTTCCTTGGAAGTTTTTCAATAATTTCACCCCAACAAGTGCTAAGAATACAAAATATAGCTACAGCCCATCTTGAATCTGGCAGAACTTTTGGGGAGTCTCTATTTTCCCTTTGGGGGGGTATTTTTGAGGCAGGGTCTCCCTTTTAGTACCAGCTGTCCTGGAGCTCGCTCTGTAGACCAGGATGGCCTTGAACTTACAGAGATCCACCGACCTCTACCTCCCAACCCCGAGTGCTGGGATTAAAGGTGCGCGCCACCATGCCTGGCTGGGAGTCTGTATTTTCAGTACCATCAGCTCCTGAACGCAAGGTATTTGGTTCTATACAATTAAGTAGGGTATGGATTTTCTGGTAAAGATCTGGAGCTATAAATTCCATCCCCCCTAATCACTTAGGGCAATAAATACTGGATATAAAATAACCTTGGGCTTCAGTAAAGCTGTAAAGGACCTGCTCCTGCTCCTCTGCAGCATCGAGTCACGTGCGATGATGCAGAGCCCTCAGGAGCTGAGACCCCTCTAGAACTTTCTGCTTCCTGAAAGTTACCTGGCTGGTCCACAAACAAGGAAGCCAAGGGCATGGTGTTCTGACTTTTTATTAAGACAGATGACCAAGGGCTATTCCCATCTGAGAGAGGCCTGACCCTAGGAGAGAAAGATGTATGTGTTCTGAGCACACAAAGCCAGATGATACATGTTACCAATATTTGGGGGGGGGTTGTGTATGTATGATGTATGTTGTGGGTAAGTGTATATATGCATAGTTGCCTGTTGTTAGGCACATGTGTGTGTGCACCTTACCTGTATGTACACGCATGTGGAAATCAGAAGCTGATGTAGGTGTCTTCCTCCACTTTTCTTGTATTGAGGCAAGATCTCACACTGAACTGGAACTCACCTATTCTGGATAATGTAGTAGTTGGCTTGCCCTATGGAATCCCATCTGTCTCCAGAGGTGCTGGGATCACAGGCAGCCTCCATGCTGCACAGCTCTTACGTGGGTGCTGGGGATCCCAACTCCAGTCCTCGTGCTTGCATAAGGCCCTTTATCCACCCAGCCGTCTCCTCAACCTGACCAATATTCTTAAAGGGAACATATGGCTGTGCTTTTGAATTTTGCAGAGCTAATGGTACAAATGAAATCTTAGAATGAGACATAAAGAGGTCAAATTATTTCCTGAACTAAGAAATCATTTCATAAACTCAGTACAATAAGCTAGCCCCGGAAAATTAATTGATGCTGTCTCTGCATTAATCTAACTGCTTCTCAACAGTCAGGTGTGGTGTATGGCCACATGCCCAATGCTGTCACCAGAGCAGCAGGAGCCAACACTGTCCCTCACACAGCTACCGCTCTTGGCCGGCAGGTCTTTCTTTCACATGACTGGAGTTTGGTCCCCACGTACAGACTTTTTTCTGGAAATTCCTTTTTACATCTTCAAAGTCTTCTTGTCCAAAGACCACATTCCTTCTCCAAGTTTTATTGCTTTCATCTGAAGTCACTAAACAGAGAAAACCATCATTACATACCAATTTTGCTAAAAAACTACAAGAGTCCAGTCCAGCCTAAGACTGTGTGGGGCTTAAGACAGAAGAACAGAGATGAATGACTCATTTTACCCATCTAGGAATACTGTTTTTTTCTAATCATAAGAAAGTATCAAGGGGCTTGAGAGATGGCCTAGCAGTTAAGAGCTCCGACTGCTCTTGCAGAGGACCTGGGTTCGATTCCCAGCACCCACATGGTGGCTGAGAACCGTCTTTAACTCTAGTTCCAGGGGAATCTGATGCCCTCTTCTGACCTCTGTGGCATTGCATGACACAGGTGCACAAGCCTACATGCAGATAGTACATTTATACACATAAAAATAAATTAATTAAACTAAATAAAACAAATTAAAAAAAGAAAGTATCAAGGGCTGGAGGGATGCCTCAGCAGTCAAGAGCACTGGTTGCTCTTGCAGAGAACCCAGGTTCAGTTCCCAGCACCCATGGTGGCTGACAACCATCCTAACTCCAGTTCCAGGGAATCTGATGCCCTCTTCTGACCTCTGTGGGCATTGCACAACATGGGTGGACTTACATACAGTTCAGGAAATACACTCATACATATAAAATAAAAATTTTAAATTAAAAAACTGAAAGAAAGAAAGCATCGAAAAGATTAGAAAATAAGATTATGTGGAAAGTATGCAGATAGGAGATTCTCCAGAAGTTCATGAGCAAACTAATCAGTTAATCAGGACAGAGAAAAGGCCTTGTCCCTGACAGGGAAGAAAGTAAGGACCAACCCCTGAGGTTACTATGGCACACACATGCCCCAAAACACATGTACAACACACACACATGCCCCAAACACATGTACAACACATACACATACATGCCCCAAAACACATGTACAACACACACACTCGCCCCCAAACACATGTACAACACACACACATGCCCCAAAACACATGTATGACACACACACATACCCAAAACACATGTACAACATACACATACACACAAACGTACACACACATACATGCACACACATACACACACATACATACATACATACACACACATACACACACAGATTTTCTTGAAAACAATATTACAAACCAGGTGTGGTAGTGCACACCTTTAATCTCAACACTCAGGAGGCAGAGGCAGGTAGAGCTCTGTGGATTGAAGCCAGTCTGGTCTATATATCGAGTTCCAGACCATGAGGGGCTATAGGGAGACCCTGTCTCAAAAAGACCAAAACAGAACAAACAAAATAAAACAAAAAACAGTATTATTCCCCTTCAAAACTATGTGACTATAGCCAGGTGTGGTGGCACACACCTTTAATTCCAGCATTTAGGAGCCAAGGGGCAAGTGGGTCTGTGAGTTTGAGGTCAGCCTGGACTACACAGCAAGTTTCAGGCTAGCTACAGCTACAAAGCAAAAGGAAAAAACAATTGTGTGACTAGAGTTGATGAGGTGGCTCAGCACCTGCTAAACCTCATGACCTGAGTTGGTGGACAGAGAGGACAGACCCCTGTAAGCCATCCTCTGATCTCCAACACACATGCACATTCAGACACATATGCTCACAATACATAAATATAAAATAAACGTTTTAAAAAACTGTGATTATGCCTGTGCACACGTGGAGGGGAAGCCAATAAACATGGATCATATGTTCATTTAAGCGTTTGTCTTTCAGAAAGAGGACTACGCAAAGAAGAAAACGTAACTTTGTCTCGTTTGTAAAGTGCTAGAAGCATGTTCACAGCATTTCACTTCTTGCTTTGCTTTGTTAAACCCGAGGCCTTGTACACCCAGGCAAGTGTTACACATTGAGCTACACCCTGTCAGTGCAATAGAAGGGGGTGTTCTCTGATGTGACAGTGTATTAGAGATGCTCTGGACTCCTGGTCCCAACTGCATAGACACGACAACTCATTTGTGGCCACATAGTTGAGAAAACTGTCCCAATGATCTTAAGACAACTTCTTTATTTGTTTTCCAATTTTTTGAGGCAGGGTCTCACGCAGTCCAGTGTGCTGGTTCTGTCTAGTCTTGACCTTGCTATGTAGCGAAACTGGCTTTGAACTACTTATTCTCTTGCTTCTGCCTCCCGAGTACCAGGATCAGAGGCCTGCGCCACCCAGCCCCAAGACCAACTTTTATTTCCGAATCTTCCTGCACCTGTTCACAGTCTCCCACTCATTCCGACTCCCTATAAAAGCACATATGCTTGGCTGGAACCCAAGGCAACAGAATAACAGAAATGAAGAGAGGCTGCACTGTGTGGTGTTGGGGAGCTCACAATGAATAGCTCGGAGACGGTGGAGCATCGCAGGGCTGCCAGGCCGGCTGCAGAGCCTGCTGTCTGAGCTCTGATGCTTGGCCAGCCCTGGGGAGGCCTGAACTGTGATCTTGTGCTGGAAATCTGTGGAACATGAGATAAGAGATGAGAGACATTTTAGCACTTATGTTCTTTTCATGCCGGTATCTTTCACAGAGCCATAAAAGCCAACATTACCAAACAGTGACTGTTTCAGCCTCATGGAGCTCACTGCAGAGCCTGTTCTCAGCATGATTCTGGGTTTCTCTTCGCTGCAAGGATCAAGTCAACAGACAATGACTCGGCTGTATTCTGTTAGGTCCAAGGAGGCACAAGTGCAGAGGAAAGGAAGGATTCCAGAGTCCCTGTCAGTCTCAGGAGAAGAGATGCATGCATCCGACTGAAGGGAGTTAAACTCCACAGTGACGAGGCCCTGGATTTAAAGGAGTCTGCGGCCTGTCACTCACATCCTTCCAGCCTGTAATGAACTGCTTAGAGCCTCTCCCATCACCAGTCAAGTGGAAAAGACTATTTCTCAAAGCCAGTGACTCTTCACTGTTGTGTTTACTCTCTTCAGTAAACAACATTAAGTAAGATCTTTGAGACATGTTCATTTCACATATGCAAGAGAGTTATTTTGCCTTTTTTGAAATTATATTTCCATGAACTTTAATGAACTCCTGGTATTTGAAAGGAAAAGGATCCAGAATGTGGTGGCCTAACATCACAATGAAACCTGTTACGTTGTATGCTAAGTTTAAAAAATAACTCAATACATAAATAGATAAAGGGCTGGAGAGAGGGCTCTGAGGTTAAGAATGCATGTTGCTCTTGCAGAGGACCCATGTTGGGTGGCTCACAACCACCTGTCGCTCCAGCTCCAGGGCGATCTACCATCTCTGTTCTCTGTGGGCATCCACACACATGCACAAACCCATACACAGGCATAATTAAAAGTAAAAAGTAAGAAAATAAGTAAAAGCCCAACTTAGCTTGAGTTCCCCTCTGCCTTTACCTCCCCAAGTCTTTTCATCTCACTGAAACAAAATGGAATTTGGAAGGTAGGAAGTCTCTGGGATAATTCATGCTGGAAATCTGGAAACTTTTCCCAGCCCTTACATACTATGGTGGCTGCTGGGAAGGACATCTCAGTGACGGATTGCCTAGGCAGATGGCCTGTAAGCATATCCAGGAAGAAGTTTTCTTAGTTGTGTTCATGAGGTGGGAAGACCCCGCCCACTCTGAATGCGGCTCAGGTCTTTTCGTGGGTGGGGCCCTGGATTGCATAAGAGAGGAGAAAGTGAACTGAGGACAAGCGTACACGCGTTCTCTCTCGCTCTGCTCCTGACTGGATATGACCAGCTGCTTTGACTTCCCGCCGGCTTGCCTTCCCCACAGCGATGGGCTGTAACCTGGAATTGTGAGCCTAACAAACCCTTTCTCCTTTACAGTTGCTTTGATCAGGGTGTTTAATCACAGCAACAGAAAGAAGACTAGAACGCAAAGCAGAACACACCTTGTAACTGTAGTCTGTGTACTTCTCTTTTAGAAGAGACACTAGTAACCCGGGTTCCAGATTTAGCCAAGTTGGATGTGAATATCTTTTCTGTTCTTTTCTAGTCACATGAATTTCAGGAACATCACTTACTTACTGAGTCTCACAGTATTCATTTACAAGCATGGGGAACACCATTCCCAGCCCACAGGTCTGCTCTGGGAACATGAGCACAGACCTCTCCCGGGACTTAGCGCAGTCTCAGAACATGACACACGCTCCCGAACATTACAAGTCTCTCTCCTGCCTGTGCCCAGTGCTGCCACCTCTCCCCACGTGCAAGGCTACAATCTTCTTCCCTCTCTTCCCACATCTGTCTGTGGCCCCTGAGTCCACCCTGCAGCTGCCAGAAACACCTTCTAAAATGCAGACTGCCCAGGCCGGTGCCCATCTGAAATCCTCAGGATTCCTGGGTTATATTTTAAATTAACAGCAAGCCCTAGAAGCTCCTGTCTTCCCGAGTCTAAGCCCATCTCACTGCCCCCATCTCCTCTTGCCCCAGCCCCCCTTGTCTGCCACCTCCACACCCCCATTTAGGCTCTACGAGTCACAATATCTTGGTTGCAGTTGCCTAAGCAGGCCTCATAACTGAAGGATTGCTGCATATCTGAGGCCAAGCTGGGCTACACGGTGAATTCCAGGTCAGTGTGGGTCATAGTGTAAGACCCTGTCTCAAAAATAGTAATAAGTAGTAATAATAATAGCAAAGAGTCATCAATAGACCTTCCATTGGTCTATTGACTGATGAAAATCCACATTCTTTTTTTTTAATTTTATGTGTACGAGTGTTCCATCTGCATGTAGGTTGGTGCACCTGTGTCACGCAATCTCGCAGAGGTCAGAAGAGGGTGTTGGATTCCCCTGGAACTGGAGTTAAAGACGGTTCTTAGCCACCATGTGGGTGCTGGGAATTGAATCCAGTTCCTCTGAAAGAGCAGTCAGTGCTCTTAACCACTGAGCCATCTCTCCAGCCCCCCAAAATCCACATTCTTAAGCTGACCCACTTGTAGATCCATCTGTGTGTCTAGGAAAGACAAGATGAAGGCCTGTGGGCAGACCGTACACATCCACAAAGCTGCTAGTCTCACTGGGACACTCATTTTCCCCATTACAAGGATGTCTTGCAAGTCCTGGGGAGGTAGGCATTCTCTCTCTCTCTGTCTCTCTCTCTGTCTCTCTCTCTCTCTGTCTCTCTCTCTCTCCATCAAACACATGAGCACCAGTACCCACAGGCTTTGGGGGTTTCTGATTAGAAGAACATGGAATACACTGTTGCAGAGATGCTCCAGCCTCTGCGCTCAGTGTCCTAGTTTGCTTTCTTTCTGTGGCTATGATAAATACCTTGGCCAAAGACAGCTATGGGAGAAAAGCGTTCATTTCAGCTTACACTTCTAGGTAACTGCACATCAGCAGAGACCACGGAGGAACACTGCTGCTCAGCTACCTTTCTTATACATCTCAAGCACACCTGCCTAAGGATAGTACTTCCCACAGTGGGTGGGGCCCTCCCACATCAGTTAACAGTCAAAGCTCCACAGACGTGCCCGCAGGCCGGTCTGGTGGAGTAAACTCTTCCTTTGGGGTTCCCTCTTCCCAACTGTCAAGTTAACAACTTTGCTTTCACATATCCTCAAAACACAATTTAACTTTGAAAGAAGCACAACACGGGGGGGGGGGCGGACACGACATCACAACATCAAAACTTCGGTTACCACACTTTCTCCTAGAAATTCTGAATATACTAAAAACGTTAAATATATTCACCAAGAACAACCTAAAATTTGGTTTCCACTCAGGGAAGCATACTGGAAAAGAAGTTCAAGAAATTTGGTGGGGAACTGCCCAAATGGAAAGCCACACCCTTCAGTGAATCTTCCTGAATTTCGGGGTTACTTAAAAAGTGCTGGACTCCATTCCATAGCTCAAAGCACTTTCTCCCAGGAGATGATGCCAGATGTAGCTAACTCCTATTCGGCAGTACGAGAGAAACAGATCATCCCGTTACATTTGCTTTCTTTTTCAAATTCTGTCTTTTATTAATTTGAGTGGCAGGGGTGCAAGGAAGCCAGTGGGGAGGTGGGAACCTTCCATCAACGGGAGTCCTAGGGATTGAATGCAGGTCAGCAGCCTAGGCCAGCGAGCATCCTTATCTGCTGAGCAAACTCACTGGCTCACATTTTCTTTTCTTCCTTTTTTTTTGGTCAGGGGCCCCGCAGCCAATCGCGGTAGAGGTGGGGTTGCATCAGGCACACGCCCTCAGCTGGATGATGTTGGGGTGCCACAGCATGGAGAAGAGCCGCGCCTCCCGCCACACGCTCTCCACCGCGGCCGCCACGTCCTGCTCCGGTCCCTGCGCGCTGCCTTCACCGCCACCTCCTGGCCCTGCCAAGTGGCGCCATACACCTGCCCGAAGCCACCCGCGCCAATCAGCTCCTTAAGCTCCAGGCGCTCGAAGTCCACGTGCACCGGCGAGGACGGCCGTGGCGAGGGCGGCGCGGGAGGTGCCACTGGGTTCCACGGGGCCACGTAGCTGGCGGGAAAGATTCCCAGGCGCCGTCTGCACCTGGCCGGCCCACCAGCCCTCGTCGCGGGAGACCGCGGCTGCGGGACAGCACCTGCACCAGCTGCCCATCCAGGCTCAGTTCCTCCTCGCTGCGCGTCGTAGTCGTAGAGCGCGGCCCACAGCTCAGAGCAGGGCTCCGGTCACCGCGGGGTCCCGGGACGGGACACGAAGGCGCGTAGGCCGCACTCTCTGCGCCCTGCAGGGCCATCCCGGTGGAGAAGGTGCGGCGACCCCAGCCTCAGCCTCCCTTTCAACCACCCGCGCGCCCTGTCCTCCTGCGCCACCAGGGAAGGCGTGGCGGGACTTTGGAGGCCACGCCCGCTGACCCAGGGCTGCCTCCAGCTCCTGCTCGCGCCCAGCCAACTTGGCTGCTCAGTCTGCACAGCAGCCGACCCCGTCACCCCTTGGTGGAGCCGGACCTGTGGTGGCCAGGATCGGGCTCCCCAACCGTCCCCTCCCCGGGGCCTCTTTGGCTGCCCTGCTCTCCAGGTTCTTTGTCCCTGAGACCCGCCTTGTTCCTCTCCGGGTTCTTAACTGGTCCGATCCCCATCCTCGCGCTCCGTCAGCCCGCCCTGGTGCCTGCTCTGTCCTCCAGGCCCATACAACCCTCCCCTATCCGTCCCCAGTCCATCAGCACCCCCTGGAGCACCCAATCTAGCTAACACCCTCGCGGCTCTCCACTCAAGCCCTTGAACTCGGAGCCATACTGGCCCTCCAGGTCCCTTGGCCTAGAACCCGCCCAGGAGCTTGGCTGCACCAGTGTCTGGTCTCAACACACCTGTCCAAGTGCAGTTCCCAAGTGGGCATTCCGTCAGCTTAGGATCTCAGCTTCTCCAGGGACTGCCCCGCCCCACCTCCACCCGGTCTTACAATTCAAGTTCTCGTGTCCACTTGGATCCACCCCTCCAGTCCACAGACCTCTAGGAGCCCACCTTCCTTTCCAAGTTCACTATCTAGTTCCTTGGTTCCCAGGATGCACACTTCAGGTCTAGTAGCCCAGAGCTCATGCCCGCCTCCTGGCCCCGCCCTCCTCACCAAGTTCATTACTGGCCCTGGATCCAGGCCACCATTGGTCCGCCCTCTCCTGGTCCTTTAGGGCGTTGGACATTTGCTGGGTCCTCCCTCATCCTCCAAGCCCTTACACCAGAGGGAATCTCCCCATCCTGAGGGCCGGGGCCTCCCTCTCTTTCCCGGTCCACTCTGACCCCGCCCCCAGGCCACCCTCTTCAGGGCCATCAGTTTCCTGTGGCGTGGGGAGGAGGTCCTTGCTCCTCCAGGCTTGCACTCAGGAACAAGGAATGCTGCTCCAACGTGGTCCATGGGGCCTCAAGGCCTTTTGGGGAAGGCTTAAGACCGGTTGGTGAGGACAGCCGGACTTCAGTGTGAAGAGGGGAAGGAGTGGACAGGACCAGAGTGCTGGGAGAGAACGTGATAGGCCACCCGAGAAACTGTTACCTGGAACTTGGTTCCAGACCTGGGCCTGGCGGCTAGGTTTCACCAGGCTTCACTCATGGGAAGTCCTGAGCCCCAGAAGTCGCTGTTTCCTGTGTACCCGCATTGCCCAGGTGACAGCGACACCGACTTCTTGGTAGAAGGAGCCATAGCCATCTTTAGCTTTTCCCCCCGAGTGGCACCAGCAACCCTGTGTTCTAAGCGGCACAGTTACTGGACACTGTAGCTCTGAGTGTAGCCGTCACGTGCAGCTCACCTTCTCATGTTGCCACGTGGACGATCTCCCGTGCATCCTTGTGCCTGGGGCACCCAGATGTGTATAACCTTTACCCAATCTAAAAGTCTAGGTGACATGGGTGGGACCCTGCCTCACCAGATGGCCTAAAGAGCTGTTCGGCTCTGCGTGTGCCCTGCATTAATTGATTCTTCTCAAACGGGAGACAGCATCTCTCTTGCACAGGACGAGGCCTGCAATGATCCCTTTCTAATACTGATCCCTGACTTTTCCTATGGAGGGTTGCCCATTCATGGTAAACTATTAAACCTTGCACCCAAGGGATTCCAACAGACAAACGTGCAAATTTTCCTTGGGCTAGGCTTTATCACTTGTTGACCATCCTCAGATTGTGAAGAGTCTAGCAATCTTTTATGGAAATCATCTGTTTAAAGATGTTCAGGGCTAAAAGTGCTGCTTGAACTGTATTCTGTCCTTTCAAATTGTGTACTGCATAGGACCCAAGGTGTAGTCAGTGTGCGTGCCCAGCTTGGCAGGCCATATAGTTCGGTTGTCTTCACCCTACTCTGAATAGGGGCTGCTGTTCATTTCAACAAACCAGGAGACCAAGGGAAAGAAACTTGGGTCCATGATCACTGGCCTCCCCAGCCTCAGAGTCCATGTCCCTAACTTCCAGGGGCTGTGTGTCCCACTGGGCCCTATACTCACACTGATGTAGTCTGCATCCCTTGGCACTTGGGCTAGTAACCCCTTTCCACTGATACCAACAGTGTTCTTTGCCTTGCTTCTAGGATGGCCTGCAAGGGTCCTCCTACCATGACGAGTGCTTGGCTTGGGACTGCTATCTGCACACGGACATGCTAGTCATATACTACATGGAGAGAAGACTTCCCACCCAAAGCATGCAAATTCGAATAAGTAAACAGTAATGAACTTTATTAATCTTAATATCCAAACAACAACAAAATGCAAAAACCATTAAAGAGAAGTAAAAACAAATAAGAAGATATATTTGGTAGAGACAGAAAACCCATCTCTGCTCTGCAGGCGGTGCTGGTTAGAGTGACAATATGTTCACCTCAGATAGAGATAGAGAGAAGCATGGTCTGATTCTTCTAATTCCACAAGAGCATGTACGTACAAGAGCCGGAGCATCTGCTGTCACGTCTGGAGGTGGCTCTGTGTCAGCTGCTGTGGGCAGATCCTCCTCTCATACAGCGATCAGGAGTGGTGTTGGCTGGGCCACCAATATTCTGGGTTCCACAATCTCAAGCAAAGCCCCAGGGCCCTGGTACCTGAGGTGGATACACGATCTGTCACACATGCCTACACACTTGTATGCACATGCTTCCAAGGCACAACAGGCTACCTGCTCACAAGCCCAGTAATGGTTGGGCCCAGAATGGCTTTATCTTTGCTTTAGTTGAGGTAACCTTACATTAGATTTGGTTAGGTTGCGGTTCGGGTTGAGGTGTCACCCGGAGCAAAATATATCCACTCCTGTTCAATTTTCCTTTCATTTTAGCAGGGTGGGTTCCTCCCGTCTGTTTGCACACTTTGTATTCTCTTTTGTAACTTTAATCACTGGACAGGCTGCAGTCTTGCCTATCAGAGCATGTACTTACAGATTACAACCAGGACTGAGGGAGAAGGGACGATGGGGGACATCCCAGCCTAAGAGCCACAGAGCTCATGACCTTGGAGATGGGACACTGACTCACTTGCCAGTTCCGTCCACCTGCTCTCTCAACAGTCAATGGATTCTATTTATAATTTACTAGACTCTTTTCAAACATAATGACTAATTATTTACTACTGTTACCAATACTAACCTGAAGTCACAGAGAACAAAGATAATTAAGAGAGACAAAAGAGAGCAAGAGAATGAGAGGAGAGATGAGAGAGAGAGAGAGAGAGAGAGAGAGAGAGAGAGAGAGAGAGACTCCTACCATCATCGTGAATAAATCCACAGATGGGCTTTGTGTTCATTGCTTTATTTTTTTAATCAAATTCCAATACCCTGCTACACTTCCTGTTGTACCATGGACTTGTCTACTCTGCAGAGATTGACTTTGTCAGCTACTTTATCTTTGATTCACTCAAAAATGACAGTTTTCCTGAATATCAGATCTATTGGAGGGGGATTGCTCGCACCTAGACTGGAGGCAATAAATATATGTTTATTTCTGTATTTAGACTCAATAAAACCCTCTAAGGGCCGTCCTTGAGTTCCTTCTTTTCTTATTTCTTGATTTTAATGTCAGATTAATTTTCCTTGTTTCTTGCTTTCATGGGACTGGGCTAAGCTGTGATTGCAATTGGATTCCCACATATAACGAACAGAACAGAAGTGTGGACTCATTGCTACTATGCTCTCTTCCCCTGTGAGAAGGAGTCGGCCCGGCAAGTCATGTGTAAACATTCTGGGGCCATTCAAGGGTTTGGCATTCGGCTTCAAAACTACTCTTTTCTTCTCTCTATACTTTGCTAAATGGATCCAGGAACAGTCAACAGGCTCACATTATGTGTGCCTCATCCAACCCCACAAACCTCGAGTAGCTGTAGTTAAGTGCCTCGGGTACCTAGAGATGACATTCTTATTCAAATGCATTAAATTTTTTTTCTATTATTGTTAATCTCTCTCGCTCTCTCTCTCTCTCCCCAGCCGTGTGTGTGTGTGTGTGTGTGTGTGTATGTGTGTGTGTGTGTGTGTGTGTGTGTGTGTATGTGTACATGAGTACAATGCTGAGAGAAGCCAGAAGCATTCGATCCCCGAGTGCTGGAGTTACAGGATCTTGATGGGCGGCCTGCCTGGCTTTCCTTGAGGGCTCCTTAAGTGATGAACTTTCCCACTTTGAGTTGTTGCCATCAGAGTTCAAGGTTGAGTGTCATGTGGGCTGGGGTCCTGGCTGCCTGGACAGATCAGCCAAGTGCTGTCCTCCTGCCTCTGCTCCAACAGTGAAAGCTGAACAATCAATTTCTCCCTTTGTTTCTGTCAGAGTTCTGTTTTGAGATTCTGTTGTGTACATTTGTATTCATTTTCTGTATTTAATGAATGGACTCTTTCATCACATAAGATATGCCCATCCCTTCCTTGGGCAGGTTATTTTCTCTCATTCTGCTTTGTCTATGTTAATGTAATCACTCAGACCTTACTTAGCATGACATATATCAGTCCTTCACTGCTCACCTGTTTCTATTATTGAACTTAAGGTAAATGTTTTATGTTATCATAGGATATCATGTGAATATGTTTTGAAGCTATTTGGGTCATCATAACCTTTTATTTATTTTTACATGTTCGAGTGCCTTACCTGAATGTATGTGAGTCCACCTACATTGAACAATGCCCAAAGAGGTCACAAAGGCCGAGGATCCCCAGGAACTGAAACAATGGACGGGTGATAGCTACCCGCAGCCAGCTGGTACCTGTGAAAGGTGCCAGTTCCCCAGGGAGAAGCTACTGGCAGCCATCTTCCTGGGCAGAATCAAGTGACATCTGACTACAGAAGCCTGTGACACCATGTGGATCCTGGGAACCCAATGTGGGTCCTGGACAAGAGCATCCAGTGCTCTTAAGTACTGGGCCATCTCTCCAGCCCCCATGTTACCTTCTGAAGTGCATTTCCATTACTGAGACTTGCCTATATGCATTTTATCTTTTGCTTATTCTTCTTTTCTCTTTAGTGACAAGTGTGAGTTTGCTAGCACACCATTTTAAGTCTGTCTTTTTCTCTGATGTTTTATTTTTATTTATTTTTATTTATTTATTTATTTTTGTGGTTCTTAGTCTCCGCCTTTAACGGCTGTGCTATCCGCACAGCACTGTTTTATTTTAATTTTCACTTGTTAGAATAGACACTATCCTAGAGGTTATCAGTTTCCTAAAATGAACGGATCCAGATTCACCCTAAGTTGAAGCCAAGAGCATATAAGAACATAGCTCCAATGTACGCCATTCCCTCCCCCTCCACACAAAACTGACCTCTGTACATTTTAAGTCTTCAACAGTTTCATATTTTTTAAAAAGTCTTCCTTTATTTTGTTATTACTGTGTGTGTGAAAGAGAGAGAAAGCCTGCCAGTGACGTGCACATCATCTCAGCCTCACCAGGCGGAGGTCAGAAGAAGACAACTTTTGGCAGTTGGTTCTTGCCTTTCACGTTCTTGAGGGAGCTTCAGTCTATCTTGTTTCTGGCACTACACAGTTCTCCAGAGTTTCCAGGCTTTTCTCCTGCTCTGTCCCCCACCTTGCTGTAGGAAAGTTGAAACTGCAGATTCAAGTCACCACATCCAGATTTTTGTGGGTACCAGGGATTTAGCTCAAGGGACCAGGCTCAGGAGGGAAGTGACGTATCTGATGAACTATCTCGCTGGCCTAAGGACTGTGTAGATATGTATCTGTCTTTTAGAAGGGAGCTGAGGGCAAAGGGAAATACATACAAAATGCCCTGGTATGTGTTGTATTCACCTGTCCAAGCAGCTTCCTTCCCGGGTGCTGTTTGATTCTGTGTGGAGTAGCAGTATTGCCTGGGGTCCTTTCTGTCTTTCATAGCTGTGTAGGGCAGGTCAGTGGTCCTGGGATGGAGGAGGTCTGGGAACGGCCCCTGTGGAAACGTAACAGAGCGTCAAGGTGTCACCTAGATATGCCACTTATTCTGGGGCTTTGCTACATTTCTCGGGTGCTAAGAAAGCGAATTTTATCCACTTTGCCTGCACTTCTCTTGTCTTTGGGGGAATGGTGGGTTGTTTTGCTCCTTGCTGTATGAAGTCTGCTGTCCTAGGATATGTTTTAAAGTTAGCGTATGTTTGTGTGCTTGTTTATTTAGATCTTATTTGGGGTTTTGCATCAAGACACATTCTTTTAATATTTAGCTAAAATCCTTTGCTTATTCCTGCAAAAGTTCTTTCATTAGAACTCAGAACATTCCTCCAATTACTTATTTTTTTGAACTTCAAGGAAACTCATTGTATAAGAAATGGGAAAATTATTTATTAAAAAAAAATCATACCCCCACAGATCACATACAAAACAGACAGTGACCATTGTGAGGAGGGAGGGAACGCCTGAGAAGCAGAACTGTCCTTCTGAGGACTTTCTAACCCTGGATTAGATACAAGTACCAAACTCCCCCTGTATACTACTCCCCCTGTATACTACTCCCTCTGTATACTCGTCCCTGTATACTACTCCCCCTGTATACTACTCCTCCCTGTATACTACTTCCCCCTGTATACTACTCCTCCTTGTGTACTACTCCCCCTGTATACTACTCCTCCCTGTATACTACTCCCCCTGTATACTACTCCCCCTGTATACTACTCCGTGTATACTACTCCTCCTTGTATACTACTCCCCCTGTATACTACACCCCCTGTATACTACTCCTCCCTGTATACTACTCCTCCGTGTATACTACTCCTCCCTGTATACTACTCCTCCCCCATTGTCATTCACCTCTTTATTGGTGATCTATCGCCACCCAGTGCCACCATTAAATAAAACTCTGCTTGTGATTTTTTTTTTTTTTGAGACAGGGTCTCCTTGTTGGCCCAGCTAGAATAGAGCTCACTATGTGGCCGAGGCTGGCCTCAGTCTCACAGAAATATCCATGGCTCTGCTTCCCGAGTGGTGGGATTGAAGTCATGAGCCACCACTCCCACCTGGTGATAATGTTCTTACCTCCTCTCCTCCTCCTCTTTCTTTTCCTCTCTCCCCTTCCTCCTCTTCCTCCTCCTGCCCCTCCTCCTCTTTCTTTTCCTCTCTCCCCTTCCTCCTCCCCCTCCTCCTCCTCTTTCTTTTCCTCTCTCCCCCTCCTCCTCCTCCTCCTCCTCTTCCTCCTCCTGCTCCTCCTCCTCTCCCTCTTCCTCCTCTCTCCCCCCTTCCTCCCCTCTCCTGCCACTCTTCATCTTCTATCCTGTTTCCTGTTTCAAACCTGGCTGTTTTAATTATTGACTGGTAAAGAAACAAAAGATTTATAAGATTTTTTTTTTTTTGAGTCAGGGGATCCCTATAGCCCCAGCTGGCCTGGAACTCACAGAGATCCGCCTGCCTCTGCCTCCCAAGTGCTAGGATCAAAGGCATGTGCCACCACGCCCGGCTTAAAGATGGTTCTTAGCCGCCATGTGGGTGCTGGGAATCGAACCCGGGTCCTCTGCAAGAGCAGCAGGCACTCCTAACTGCTGAGCCATTTCTTCAGCCCCAGATTTATAAGATTTACATTATCCATTGATGCTGAGGCAGAGCTAAGCACACTTGGGGAAATATGAGATTCCGTTGGAGTAATGAGCTACCTATCAACACCTGGGTTAGATACAACGTGAAGGCAGAAAGCTTTACTTTGGCTCACAGTTAGGGTCTCACTGCATCATGGGAGGGAGGCACGGCAGTTGAAGAGCCTGCAGCGACTCCATTGTGGTGAGAGCTGGCAGCTCTAGTTACACAGTTAGGGTCTCACTGCATCATGGGAGGGAGGCACGGCAGTTGAAGAGCCTACAGCGACTCCATTGTGGTGAGAGCTGGCAGCTCTAGTTACATAGTTCCTGGCACACAGGATACAGACAGAAGGACGAGAGGCCGAGCTGGGCCACACCCCTTAAGGCCTGCCCTTGGTAGCCAAAACCCAGCTTCATTTCCCAGTCTCCACAGCCATCCAAAACAGCACCACCAGCTGGCAGCCAGGTGTTCCAACACCCAGAACCTGGGGTGATTTTTGGTGAATGTACCACGCCTTAGGGGTTTCTCTTTAATACCATCTGGTCTGTTTCCATTTTTTATTTTTGCCCACTGACTAGATTAGCCTCTGGGGAATTCTGTTATCTTCAATTTTTTTCTGTCATGTCCTGTGAGGTCCCAGGTCACTGTGAGTCGCTTTTGTGTTCCTCAGTTCCTACACTTCCCCCTTTGTGTGGATCTTCGTGATGCAGACATTATCTAGATCGTTCTAAACATCACTTTATGCTTCTAATCTCCTTACAAAGATTGATGTGTTCCTTACTGTGATGTTTAGCTTTGATTGTCAATTTGACATAAGCTGGGAAAAAAGTCTCAGTGAGGCTCTGTCCATGAGGAGCTGGTATGTGGGCTGTCTCTGGGGGGTTGTCTTGAGTGTTGATTGATGTGAAGAGCCACTCTGGGTGGCACCACGCCCTAAGCAGAGGGCCCAGGATCTTATAAGAGTGGGGAGATTGAGCTGAATGCAACCAAGCAAGAAGACAAGCAACAGGCTCTCACGGCTTATTTCTCTTCACTCTTGACTGTGGAAACAATGTAACTACTTGCTTGGCTTCCTGCCCTGACTTCCCTACAACCATGGACTTGATGGACTTTGACCTGGAATTTTAAGCCAAATAAGCCCTTTCCCCTTTAAGTTGCTTTTTGTCAGAGGACAGTTTATCACAGCAATAGAAATGAAACTAAATCAGTGATGTTCAAGCTGATATTAGAACTGAAAAATTAAATAGTCATGCACAGAAAGGAAGCAGAGTGCATAGAGAAGAGGAAGGAGTTGAAAGTCAGTCGTCTGTGTGATGGTGGATTCGGCCCTGAGTTATTACGATGGTCACGTCAAATGCAGCAGACCAAATGTCCTAAATAAAAGTCACAGATTAGCAGACTAAATAAAAGTCCAAAGTCAACTCACTGCACCTTACAAGAAACAAATAAACCATGAGAACACAGAAAAATCAAAGCAAGTGATGTAGAATGGTGAGCCATACAAACAGCACCGAGAAGCCGACGCGATGACTGTAGCAGCAGACCTCATTCACCCTGAAACATCACTAGAGGGCCAGCCAGCCAGAGGGCTTAGTTGGAAAAGTCTGTGGTGCCCAAGCCTGAGGACCTGAGTTCCATACTTGAGTCCCACCCGGTGGAAAGAGAACTGACTCTCACAAATTGTCATCTGACCCCCACACCAGAGAGCTACACCTCTCACAAGCATATACCAACAAATGTAATAAGTTTTTAAATGAGTCTGGAGAGACTGTGTGATTACCACGCACCCAGTTCCTCAGAAAGATGTGAATATTTAATTTGACTGCACTTAATATCATTTGTACTTGCATTAATGTGTCTCTCATGTGTGTGCATTTAAACATATAATATTTTCTAATAACTTTTTGTTTCTTGTTTGTTTTAGAGAAAATGCCCTGAACTCTGAAAGATTTAATTTCTTTTAATTTTACTGGGGCTTGAATTATGTTGAGGGATTTGATTCTTCTGCCTTGTCTTCAAGCCTTGGTATTCTCTCTTCCACTTAATCCAGTCTGGCTGAGAAGCTCCACTCCTTTTAAAATTTTAGTGACTGAGTTTCTCCTTTATTTAGTCCTCTACTTGTATTGTCTTTGAGTTCCATAAATAAATTTATAATTCCTATTTTGAAACCATCGTCTTGTGCACCAACTGTTTTGCTCTTCTCAGAGAACATTGTGATAGATGTACTTCACTCCTGGAGCAGACATCTCATCTGGATCTTTCATGGTCTTTGTTTATGAAGTGGGACCTAGTGGAGTTAGGACATTGGTGGTGTTTCCTGGAATACATATCTGAGCTCACCTTTGTTGAGTGGGTGTTTGTGACTTTATTTCATTTCACAACAAATTGCCAGCTGCATAGAGATTGGCATTCAGTCTTGGGGCAAATCTGTGCTGATGTGTAACTGTGTGTCAGATGTGTTCCCAGCACAGCTAAGGTTATGTGCACTTGTGAGACCAGGAACAAAGCTTTTGTAGAGTTAGAAGGTTCTCCATGCTGATATTCAGCAATCTGAGGAAGGCTCACCCAGGTCTATAGATGGTCCTTGGGTAGCAGGCAATGGGGTCATAGAGGGAGTAAGTAGTGCTCCCTGGAGGCGAAAGGAGGTGGGGTGGAGGTCTCTGCAGGTGAGGTCACAGGACACTGCCTGGCAGAATTGTGGGGGTGGTTATTTGTGGGAGTGGCTGGAAGAGCTCAGCGAGTAACTTCCTAGGCGTGGTAGGTATGGTGGCATGGGTATACTGAGGGAACTGTGCCCCTTTTCCACACAGAAATGGGAAAGAGGGGCAGTCAGCAGCACAGGCAGCCTTAGAAAAGGCCTTTTATGAGATTGAGACTGGGGGTGGGAGATAACCNATACTCCCCCTGTATACTTCTCCCCCTGTATACTACTCCTCCCTGTATACTAATCCTCCCTGTGTACTACTCCTCCCTGTGTACTACTCCCCCTGTATACTACACCCCCTGTACAGTACTCGCCCTGTATACTAATCCTCCCTGTGTACTACTCCTCCCTGTATACTACTCCCCCTGTATACTACTCCCCCTGTACAGTACTCGCCCTGTATACTAATCCTCCCTGTATACTACTCCCCCTGTATACTTCTCCCCCTGTAAACTACTCCTCCCTGTATACTAATCCTCCATGTGTACTACTCCTCCCTGTATACTACTCCCCCTGTATAGTACTCGCTCTGAATACTACTCCTCCCTGTATACTACTCCTCCCTGTATAGTACTCCGCCTGTATACTACTCCTCCCTGTATACTCTCCTCCCTCTATACTACTCCCCCTGTATACTACTCCCCATGTATAATACTCCCCCTGTAAACTACTTATCTTGTATACTACTAATTCCTATATACTACTCCCCCTCTATACTACTCCTACCTCTGTACTACTCCCCCTGTATACTACTCCTCCCTGTATACTACTCCCCCTCTATACGACTCCACCCTGTATACTACTTCCCCTGTATACTATTCCTTCCTGTATACTTCTCCTCCCTGTGTACTACTCCTCCCTGTGTACTACACGTTTTACATTGCTCCCCCTGTATCCTACTCCTCCCTGTATACTACTCCTCCTTGTATACTACTCCCCTGTATACTACTCCTACCTGTATACGATTCCTCTCTCTATACTACTCCTCCCTCTATACTACTCTGCCTATATACTACTCCTCCCTGTATACTACTTCCCCTGTATACTACTCCTCCCTGTATACTACTCCTCCCTCTGTACTACCTCCCCTGTATACTACTCCTCCCTGTATACTACTCCTCCCTGTATACTACTCCTCCGTGTATACTACTTCCCCTGTATACTACTCCCCCTGTATACTACTCCCCCTGTATACTACTGCTCCCTGTATACTACTTCCCCTGTATACTTCTTCTCTCTGTATAGTACTTCCCCTGTATACTACTCCTCCCTGTATACTACTCCCCCTGTGTACTACTCCTCCCTGTATACTACTCCTCCATGTATAGTACTTCCCCTGTATACTACTCCTCCCTGTATACTACTCCCCCTGTGTACTACTCCTCCCTGTGTACTACTCCCCTTGTATACTACTACTCCCTGTATACTACTCCTCCCTGTATAGTACTCCCCCTGTATACTACTCCTCCCTGTATACTCTCCTCCCTGTATACTACTCCCCCTGTATACTACTCCCCCTATATACTACTCCACCTGTATACTACTCCCCCTGTATAATACTCCCCCTGTATACTACTTACCTTGTATACTACTTCTTCCTGTATACTACTCCCCCTCTATACTACTCCTCCCTCTATACCACTACCCCTGTATACTACTCCTCCCTGTATACTACTCCCCCTCTCTACTACTCCTCCCTGTATACTACTTCCCCTGTATACTACTCCTTCCTGTATACTACTCCTCCCTGTGTACTACTCCTCCCTGTGTACTACTTCCCCTGTATACTACTCCTCCCTGTGTACTACTCCTCCCTGTGTACTACTCCTCCCTGTATACTACTTCCCCTGTATACTACTCCTCCCTGTATACTACTCCCCCTGTATACTACTCACCCTGTATACTACTGCTCCCTGTATACTACTTCCCCTGTATACTCCTCCTCCCTGTATAGTACTTCCCCTGTATACTACTCCTCCCTGTATACTACTCCCCCTGTGTACTACTCATCCCTGTATACTACTCCTCCCTGTGTACTATTTCCCCTGTATACTACTCTTCCCTGTGTACTACTCCTCCCTGTGTACTACTCCTCCCTGTATAGTACTCCCCCTGTATATTACTCCTCCCTGTATACTCTCCTCCCTGTATACTACTCCCCCTGTATACTACTCCCCCTGTATAATACTCCCCCTGTATACTACTTACCTTGTATACTACTACTTCCTGTATACTACTCCCCCTCTATACTACTCCTCCCTCTATACCACTCCCCCTGTATACTACTCCCCCTCTATACTACTCCTCCCTGTATACTACTCCCCCTGTATACTACTCCTCCCTGTATACTACTCCTCCCTCTATACTACTCCTCCCTCTATACTACTCCCCCTGTATACTACTCCTCCCTGTATACTACTTCCCCTGTATACTACTCCTTCCTGTATACTACTCCTCCCTGTATACTACTCCTCCCTGTATACTACTCCTTCCTGTATACTACTCCCCCTGTATACTACTCCTCCCTGTATACTACTCCCCCTGTATACTACTCCCCTCTATACTACTGCTCCCTGTATACTACTTCCTCTGTGTAATACTCCTTCCTGTATACTACTCCCCCTGTATACTACTCCTCCCTGTATACTATTTCCCCTCTATACTACTCCTCCCTGTATACTACTCCTCCCTGTATACTACTCCTCCCTGTATACTACTCCTCCCCCATTGTCACTCACTTCTTTATTGGTTATCTATCGCCACCTAGTGTGACCATTAAATAAAACTCTGCTTGTAATTATTATTATTATTTTTTTTTTTTTTGAGACAGGGTCTCCTTGTTGGACCAGCTAGACTAGAGCTCACTATGTGGCCGAGGCTGGCCTCAGTCTCAGAGAAATATCCGTGGCTCTGCCTCCCGAGTGGTGGGATTGAAGTCATGAGCCACCACTCCCAGCTGGTGATAATATTCTTACCTCCTCTCCTCCTCCTCCTCCTCTTCCTCCTCCCCCTCCCCCTCCTCTTTCTTTCCCTCTCTCCCCTTCCTCCTCCTCCTCCTCCTCCTCCTCCACCTCCTCCTCCCCCTCTCCCTCTTCCTCCTCTCTCCCCCCTTCCTCCCCTCTCCTGCCACTCTTCATCTTCTATCCTGTATCCTGTTTCAAACCTGGCTGTTTTGTTTATCGAGTGGTAAAGAAACAAAAGATTTATAAGATTTTTTTTGAGTCAGGGTATCCCTATAGCCCCAGCTGGCCTGGAACTCACAGAGATCCGCCTGCCTCTGCCTCCCAAGTGCTAGGATCAAAGGCATGTGCCACCACGCCCGGCTTAAAGATGGTTCTTAGCCGCCATGTGGGTGCTGGGAATCGAACCCGGGTCCTCTGCAAGAGAAGCAGGCACTCCTAACTGCTGAGCCATTTCTCCAGCCCCAGATTTATAAGATTTACATTCTCCATTCATGCTTAGGCAGAGCTAAGCACACTTGGGGAAATATGAGATTCCGTTGGAGTAATGAGCTACCTATCAACACCTGGGTTAGATACAACGTGAAGGCAGAAAGCTTTACTTTGGCTCACAGTTAGGGTCTCACTGCATCATGGGAGGGAGGCACGGCAGTTGAAGAGCCTGCAGCGACTCCATTGTGGTGAGAGCTGGCAGCTCTAGTTACACAGTTAGGGTCTCACTGCATCATGGGAGGGAGGCACGGCAGTTGAAGAGCCTGCAGCGACTCCATTGTGGTGAGAGCTGGCAGCTCTAGTTACATAGTTCCTGGCACACAGGATACAGACAGAAGGACGAGAGGCCGAGCTGGGCCACACCCCTTAAGGCCTGCCCTTGGTAGCCAAAACCCAGCTTCATTTCCCAGTCTCCACAGCCATCCAAAACAGCACCACCAGCTGGCAGCCAGGTGTTCCAACACCCAGCACCTGGGGTGATTTTTGGTGAATGTACCACGCCTTAGGGGTTTCTCTTTAATACCATCTGGTCTGTTTCCATTTTTTATTTTTGCCCACTGACTAGATTAGCCTCTGGGGAATTCTGTTATCTTCAATTTTTTTCTGTCATGTCCTGTGAGGTCCCAGGTCACTGTGAGTCGCTTTTGTGTTCCTCAGTTCCTACACTTCCCCCTTTGTGTGGATCTTCGTGATGCAGACATTATCTAGATCGTTCTAAACATCACTTTATGCTTCTAATCTCCTTACAAAGATTGATGTGTTCCTTACTGTGATGTTTAGCTTTGATTGTCAATTTGACATAAGCTGGGAAAAAAGTCTCAGTGAGGCTCTGTCCATGAGGAGCTGGTATGTGGGCTGTCTCTGGGGGGTTGTCTTGAGTGTTGATTGATGTGAAGAGCCACTCTGGGTGGCACCACGCCCTAAGCAGAGGGCCCAGGATCTTATAAGAGTGGGGAGATTGAGCTGAATACAACCAAGCAAGAAGACAAGCAACAGGCTCTCACGGCTTATTTCTCTTCACTCTTGACTGTGGATACAATGTAACTACTTGCTTGGGTTCCTGCCCTGACTTCCCTACAACCATGGACTTGATGGACTTTGACCTGGAATTTTAAGCCAAATAAGCCCTTTCCCCTTTAAGTTGCTTTTTGTCAGAGGACAGTTTATCACAGCAATAGAAATGAAACTAAATCAGTGATGTTCAAGCTGATATTAGAACTGAAAAAGTAAATAGTCATGCACAGAAAGGAAGCAGAGTGCATAGAGAAGAGGAAGGAGTTGAAAGTCAGTCGTCTGTGTGATGGTGGATTCGGCCCTGAGTTATTACAATGGTCACGTCAAATGCAGCAGACCAAATATCCTAAATAAAAGTCACAGATTAGCAGACTAAATAAAAGTCCAAAGTCAACTCACTGCACCTTACAAGAAACAAATAAACCATGAGAACAGAGAAAAATCAAAGCAAGTGACGTAGAATGGTGTGCCATACAAACAGCACCGAGAAGCCAACGCGATGACTGTAGCAGCAGAGCTCATTCACCCTGAAACATCACTAGAGGGCCAGCCAGCCAGAGGCCTTAGTTGGAAAAGTCTGTGGTGCCCAAGCCTGAGGACCTGTGTTCCATACTTGAGTCCCACCTGGTGGAAAGAGAACTGACTCTCACAAATTGTCGTCTGACCCCCACACCAGAGAGCTACACCTCTCACAAGCATATACCAACAAATGTAATAAGTTTTTAAATGAGTCTGGAGAGACTGTGTGATTATCACACATCCAGTTCCTCAGAAAGATGTGAATATTTAATTTGACTGCACTTAATATCATTCGTACTTGCATTAATTGTGTGTGTGCATTTAAACATATAATATTTTCTAATAATTTTTTGTTTCTTGTTTGTTTTAGAGAAAATGCCCTGAACTCTGAAAGATTTAATTTATTTTAATTTTACTGGGACTTGAATTATGTTGAGGGATTCGATTCTTCTGCCTTGTCTTCAAGCCTTGATATTCTCTCTTCCACTTAATCCAGTCTGGCTGAGAAGCTCCACTCCTTTTAAAATTTTAGTGACTGAGTTTCTCCTTTATTTAGTCCTCTGCTTGTATTGTCTTTGAGTTTCATAAGTGAATTTATAATTCCTATTTTGAAACCATCATCTTGTGCACCAACTGTTTTGCTCTTCTCAGAGAACATTGTGATAGATGTACTTCACTCCTGGAGCAGACATCTCATCTGGATCTTTCATGGTCTTTGTTTATGCAGTGGGACCTAGTGGATTTAGGACATTGGTGGTGTTTCTTGGAATACATATCTGAGCTCACCTTTGTTGAGTGGGTGTTTGTGACTTTATTTCATTTCACAATAAATTGCCAGCTGCATAGAGCTTGGCATTCAGTCTTGGGGCAAATCTGTGCTGATGTGTAACTGTGTGTCAGATGTGTTCCCAGCACAGCTAAGGTTATGTGTACTTGTGAGACCAGGAACAAACCTTTTGCAGAGTTAGAAGATTCTCCATGCTGATATTCAGCAATCTGAGGAAGGCTCACCCAGGTCTATAGATGGTCCTTGGGTAGCAGGCAATGGGGTCATAAAGGGAGTAAGTGGTGCTCCCTGGAGGCAAAAGGAGGTGGGGGTGGAGGTCTCTGCAGTTGAGGTCACAGGACACTGCCTGGCAGAACTGTGGGGTGGTTATTTGTGGGAGTGGCTGGAAGAGCTCTGGGAGTAACTTCCTAGGTGTGGTAGGTGTGGTGGCATGGGTACACTGAGGGAACTGTGTCCCTTTTCCACACAGAAATGGGAAAGAGGGGCAGTCAGCAGCACAGGCAGACTTAGAAAAGGCCTTTTATGAGATTGAGACTGGGGGTGGGAGATAACCTCCTAGGAAGTGACCTCACTCCTTCAGTCACAGCTAAGTGGAACTCGGAATCCTAGTCACCAGGCAACCACAGGCCATTGGCAACTTCAACTGCCTCACTGCCTCACTTGTCTGGAGACAAGACATGAGAAGATGTTCTCCTATTGTTTTCACACTTCTGGAGGTTCAGGCCCCACCAGAGCCAAGAATAGGGGCCTTGGCCACTTTTGGAGACGATGGGTGTGGCCTGTAGTCCAGTGCCTCTGGCCATTTTCCCACAGGGACACACGGGTGAGCACAGCCAGTCAATAGCAGGAAATCTCTGTGATCCCCTGGTCCTCCCCAGCCCATCCCTGGTTGTATGAGAGAGTGAATATTGAGGACATTCATTTGTTCTCACTGTTTACAGGGACAGTGAGTCATTGGGAAGTCTGGTAGAGTTCCCACTCTAGAACCTTCCTTCTTTGGTCCATCCTCAGGATGAAGAGGAAGCAGCTCGCTTCCCCCGTGAGCTGTCCAGGTTAAGGCCTGGCAGTCCAGCCTACATGGAGAAGTTGGCGAGTTACCTGCCAACTGCCGTGCAGAATGGAGACTTCCTGTTTATCTCCACATTTTTCGGATCTACCCAAAGTACACCACCACCTGGGAGGTGGTGGACCTGGTCATGAAGCGGTAAGTGAGTGGCCACCTGGAGCCAAGGGTTGCTCAAGTCTCTTGTTTAGCTCGCAGGTGGGCTCAAGTCTCCTCTGAGGGAGTTGTTCTCTCAGGCTGTTGTCAGGGCTGAGTGTGATTCCCTCTGGCAGTGCTGGTTCTGGGCCTCAACTGTCAAGGTGATCTTCCCAGGAATAGGGACCCCAGTTGTCACATTTGCCACCCTTACAAAGTACTGTGCTGATCAACATGGTTTGTGGATCTTTGGTGTGATCCTTTCCCACTTATAAAGAAAGTCGCAGGCGAAGAGATGTATTGAGAGAAGGATCCTTCTTGGCTCATCATGATGCCCTGAACCAGCTGAGGAACCAGAGAGGAGCAGCTGGGGTAGTCATTACATGGGCGGGTCCCTGAATCATCTGTGACCCAGCAACACAGACTAAACCCTCCAACTTGAGCCTCAGCCTCTATTCCTACCCAGTAACTCTAGGTCTCCTGGAAGGTGGGGACACAGGGACTTAGGGGAGACATCTTTCTGTGTTGATACAGGTATGCTTCCTTCCAGCCTGACAGTCAGGAGGATCAGAAAACTAAAAAGTGAGTAGGCTTTAGTTGGAGAGGGAGGTAGGCTGGTCTGTACACTGGGGTATTTCAGAGCTAGGGTTGAGGGAAGGAAAGTGCCAGAAACCCTCTTCCTGGAATGTCCACCAGTAGGATGAATCCATGGACTTCTCCTGCAGAAACACAGAGATCTTGAGTGGCTCCTGGCTTTGAGGACTAGGGGCAAGGATGTGAGCTGAAAGCTCATCCCTGTGAGCGTTCATCCCTGTCACATCCCAGCACAGCCATTTTTTTCACATAAATTTATTTTTATTTTTTTAACAAATCTAGACCCATGTTCCCACCCATTCCCCCACCTGCCAGAGCTCATGCTTTGCAACATGCTTTTCATCTCTTTCTCAGTCTTTCTCAATATTCTCCATGGGGAAGTTGACTGTTTTGAGCAGAAGTTCACGGTTTCAGTCAGTTCTTTGATGCAGTCCTTTCTGTTGTTTTTTTTTTTGTTGTTGTTGTTGTTGTTTCCAATATGCATTGCAACCAACTGCTTTGGACAAAAGCTCAGGGGTCCCTACACTAGAAATACTTACAACCAGCACTAGCATCCACAGATGAGGGATACCATTCATGGTTTGTTTTTCTGGGACTGTGTTACTTCACTCAGCATGATGTCCTCTGCACGCCATTTTTCCCTGCAAAGCTCATAATGTTGTCTTTCTTTACTGCTGCCTAGAACTCCATTGTGTAGATGTCCCACATTTTCTCTATCACCACTTCAATTGAGGGGCATTTGGTTGGTTCAGCTCTTGCTATTGTGAAGAGAGTGCAATAACATGGCCGTGCCTGTATCTCTGTGGTGGGTGAGTTTTGAGGGTACATGCCCAGGAGTGGTATGGCTGGGTCAGTTGGCAAGTATTCCAAGTCCTCCAAGGGTTTCTCCACACTGCTTTCCATTGTGGCTGTAGAGTTTTACATTCCCACCAGCAGTGGATGAGTGTTCCCCTTTCCCCACAACCTCTCCAGCACTTGGTATAATTTGTTTGCTTGATCCTGCCAGTCTTATTGGAGTAATGATGATATCTTACTTAAAGTGGTTTTGATTGCATTTCCTATAATGATTAGTGATGTTGAACAACTTCTTAAGGTGTTTCTCAGACATCTCTAATTCCTCACTTGGAAGTCTGTGTTCAGTTCTTTGTTCCATCTATTGAGTGGGTCATTTGTTTTCTTTTTTCTTTGTTTTTTGAGTATTTTTATATTCTGGAAATCATGCTTTGTTAGATGTATCTGCGTGAAGGTTTCCTCCCAACTCTGTGGGATTTCTCTTCACTTCCTTGATTGTTTCTTTTGTTACAGAAGCTTTTGAGTTTAATGAGAGGTCCCATTTGTCAATTGTCAACCTAACTCTTGCGTGCTGCTGTTTGATTTAGGAAAGTCTTTTCCTATGCCTTTGTCTTGTAGTCTTGTACCAAGTTTTTCTTCTATTCACCTTCACAGTTTGGGGTTTCAGTTGAGGTCTTTGATCCTCTGGGTTCACTTTTGACGGGCAAGAGGTAGGGGTTTGTTCATTCTTCTACAATGGTGATCCAGTTTGCCAACACCCTTGCTGAAGATGCTGTCCTCCATTGTGCTTCTTGGCCCCCTTGTCAAATTAAGGATGGCTGAAATTGTATGTGCTCAGATTTGGATCTTCAATTTGTTCCATTGGGTCACAGGTTTGTTTTTGTGGCAGTACCAGTTTTTTTATGACTATAGCCCTTCAACTATAGTTTGAAAGTCGATAGAGAGATTCCCCCCTGCTGTAGCTCTTTTATCAGGGTTGTTTTGGCTATTCGTGTCTTTGTTTTTCCAAATGAATTTAGAACTTTTGTTCCAAGCCTGTGAAGAAACTCTTGGGTATTTTGATTGGAATTGTGTTAAATCTACACAGAGTTTTGGTAAAATGGACCATTTTACAATGTTAATTTTCCCAATCCATGAGCATGGGAGGTTTTTTTCCATCTTCTGGTGTCTTCTTCAATTTCTTTTCTTTAAGGTTTAAAATTTTTGTTGTAGAAGATCTTTGGTGTCTTTGGTTAGGGTTTTTCCTCGGTATTTTATTGTTTTTGAGGCTATTGTGAGTGGGAGGTCTCTTTGAAGTCTTTCTCCAGTGCTTTTTGATGTAAAGAAAGGCCATATTTTTTTAAGGTTCAATTTTTCTATCCTGCCACTTTGCTGAAGCTGTAAATGTTTCTAGGAGTTTTCTTGGTGGAGTTTTGGAGTTTTTAGCTCCCTATAAACATCATATCCTCAGCAAAGGGATAGTTGATAGCTCCTCTTTTCCAATTAGTACTACTTAATTTCCTTTTCTTGCCTTATTGCTCTAGCAAGTGTTTCAAGCACTAATCGAAAGGAGTGGTGACAGGGGCAACCTTCCGAGTTCCTACCTTTAAAGGGAATGTTTTCTTATTTCCGTTTAGGATGATAATTGGATTGTGGGGTTTTGTATATGGTTTGATTACATGAGGAATGATCCACTCCCAATTCCAATTCCCTTCTAGGACTTTAAGCTCGAAGGGATGCTGATTTTGTCAAAGGCTTTTTTCAGCATCAATTGAGATGATGGTGTTGTTTTGTTTTGATTCCATTTATGTGTTTGATGATGTTTATTGATTCTATGTTGAACCATCCCTGCATACTCTGGTATGGAATCAATTTGTCTGATGGATGATCTTCTTGATGGGTCTGTAGTGATTTGCCAGGATCTGTTTAGAATTTTGGCCTGTATTCATTAGGGAGATGGGTCTATAATTCTCCTTTATGTTGGATCTTTGCCGGTTTTGGTAATAGAGTGATGCTGGCTTCATAGAACAGAATTAGAGAATTCCTTCTAATTGTATACTTCTAAACAGTTTCAGTAATAATGGTTGTAGGTCTTTTTGAAATGTTTTATATAATTCTTGCGTGTGAACCTCTGGGCTGGGCTTTTTTTGTTGGGAGGCTTCTTTACATCCTCTATTTCTTCATATGTTAGGTCTGTTTAAGCTGCTGATCTCTTTTGGCCGAGTCTTTGGTGATTCCCAGGATTTCAGATATTCATCCATGTCTTCTAGGTTTTCAAACTTGGTAGTAGATTAGGTTTTGTAATGTTACCATATAATTTTCTGTCTAATTCTTTTTTTCTGTTGTGATATTTCCCTTTTCATTATGCATTGTATGATTTGGAGTTGTTCCTTCTTTCTTTGAGTTAACTGGGCTAGTAGAGGTCTGTCTATCTTGTTATTCTTTCAAAGAACCAACTTTTGGCTTCATTGATTTTTTGTTTGTTTTCTTTGTTTTCTATTTCCTTATTTCTGCTCTGATTTTGTTTATTTATTCTGTCTGTTGCGTTTAGGGTTCATCTATTGTTGCCTCTCAAGTGCTTTTAGCTGTAGTGTTAGATCATTCACCTGTGCTCTTTTCTGTTTTCTAATGTAGGCACCCAGGCTATAAACTTCCTTTTAGGACTGTTTTTAATGTATCCCATAGGTTTTGTTGTGTTGTTGTTTCATTGCATTCAGTCCAGGAATGCTGTTAATTTTTTTTTTATTTCTTCCCTGACCATTCCATTATTCAAGAGTGTGTTGTTTAAGTCTCCATGTGTTCTTGTAGCGGACGGCTTGTCTGGTGTTATATTGAGCTTTATTGCACTGTGGTCTGATAGAATGCATGAAATTATTTCACAACTGTTTGTATTTGTAGAGGTTTCTTCTGTGTCCCATGTATGTGGTGCTTTTGGAGAATGTTCCATGGGGTGCTGAGTAGAAAGTGTATTCCCTTGTATTAGGGTAGAAATTCAGTAGGAGTGTCTATGAGGTCCATTTGGTGTATTGTTCTATCATTAGTTCCGATGCTCTGTTTATTCTTTGTCTGTTAATCTGTCCAAAGGACTCATGGGGTATTGAAGTCCTCCTACTATGAGTGTACTGGGGGTTAGTCTGTGACTTGGGGTCCTGAGAATTGTCTTTATAAGTTTGGTGCACCGGAAGAGTTTGGGGCATCTATATTCATAATTGTGAAATCTCTTGGTGAATTGTTCCTTTGATAAAAAATGTAATGGCCTTCTTTGTCTCTTCTGATTTCTTTTTTCTTTGAGTCTATTTTGATCGATTTAAAATAGCAACACCTGCTTTCTTTTGGTACCATTACTTGGAATATTTTTTTCCATCCCTTCACTTAAGGTGGTGCCTTGTCCTTGAAGTTAAGATGTGTTTCTTGTACCAGCATATCGAGTGGTTCTGTTTCCTAATCCAATCTCCCAGTTACGTCTTTTGATTGGGGAGATTTATCCATTAATATTTAACGTTATGACTGATAGGTTTGTGTGCTTCCTTTGCCTTTTATCCATTTGGTTTTTGGTTTAGTTTCTACATCTGCAGTTATGTCTTTTATTGATTCTCTTTCAGGTGCCTGGGGTGGTTGCTCCTTTTCTGTTCTTTGAATTGCTTCAAGTTTCTCTGAGGGTTGTTTTCCTGACATGTATTCTTTCAGTTGTTTATGTCATGGAAGGTTTTTCTCTCTCCTTCAACTCTAATTTACATTTTTTCTGGGTTATAGTAACCTGGGTTGGCATCTATTGTACTTAACACTGGAAATGCTTTGCTCCAGTTTCTTCTTGTTCTTCATAGTTTGGGTGAGAAGTCAGTTGTATTCTGTAGGTTTCCCCTTATAAGTCACTGTTTTTTCTTTTGTGGCTTAAGGATTTTGCTTTGTTTTGGGTGTCTAGCATTTTAACTATGATGTGGCATGGAGAATTTCTTTTCTGATCTTGTCTGTAGTTCTATGTGCTTCTTGTACTGGTATTGGCTTGTCCTTTTTTAGTTTGGGGAAGTTTTCATTTATTATTCTGTTGAAGATCTGATCAATACCATTCTCTTGGGATTCTTCTCCTTTCTCTATTCCTATGATGCAGAGGTTTGATCTTTTCATAGTGTCCCACAGCTCCTGGTTGTTCCACTTTTGCGTATTTTTAAATATTTCATAATCTTTTCTTGAGGTTTTTAGTTGTTCTGTGTGATCTTCCAGGTCTGATATTCTTTATTCTGCTTCCTCCATTCTGCTCCTGAGACTTTTTCCATTCCTTTCTTCTTGAATGGATGAGTGTTTGATTTCCTTTTTCATTTCCTCTTCTGATTTCTTTAGTATTTCTACTTCTTTTTGGAGCTTCTCAATCTCTTCTTGGAGCTCTTTTGTTCGCTGGTTGCGTTCCTTATCTTTTTCAGCATGGGATCTTTTCAGTGTTTCTACTTCCTTCCAGAGCTTGTCATTCTCTCTCTCTAGGTCCTTCTTGAGTTCTTCATTCTCTTTTCTTAGTTCTTTGATTTGTTCTTTATAATTTTGTAGTTCTTTAAATATGTTCCCAATTGTGTTTCTGATGTCTGTGTCCTGGGGCATCCCCAGATGGATCCCACTGCAGGAGTCTTCCATAGAGTTGGTAAAGCTTGGCTCGGGATTATCCTGCCCCTTTCCAATGTTGTCTCTTCTTCGTGATCCTGGCATATGGGCTTCTCCTTGCCTGTATTCCAATGTGAGTCCTAAATACCTCTTCACTGTGTTGAAGGCTTGCTTTGCTTGCCTTCTTCAGATGCCTCTTCGTAATCCCAGTTCAGGGGGGCTCTTCAGCCCGCTCTCTGGTACCTTTCACTGGCCTCAGGAGATCTCAGATCTCAAGAGTCACACAAGCCCACCTTTAATAAAGGCTGGGAGGATAACTCCGCCCCCACAGCCACAAAAGCCAATCAAGCCAAAGACAGCTGGATTAAGGGATCAACAATCAGCTTTGCTGAGGCACCCAGTTCCTACCTGTCTCCTGCTCTTACTTCCGCTGGCCTCAGGAGATCTCAGATGCAGCACAGCCATTTTGCTCAGTGTGTTTGTACTAAGAGACTAGATAGAAAGTTGCAGGAGCCTTTCTACACATTCACATACTTACAACCACCATATCTTACTGCATGCTGACTCCATACCCTAGACATGTCCTGATGCCCACTGACTGCACAGCCTAGACAGAAAGCTCTGGGAGCCTTTCTATACATAATTCTAATCACCATATCCTACTACACGCTGACTGCACACCCTACACATGTCCTGCTGCATGCTGACTGCACAGCCTAGACATGTCCTGCTGCATGCTGACTACACAACCTAGAAATGTCCTGCTGCACACTGACTGCACACCCTAGACATGTCCTGCTGCAGGCTGACTGCACAGCCTAGACATGTAGTAATGCATGCTGACTACACACCCTAGACATGTCCTGCTGCACACTGAATACACACCCTAGACACGTCCTGCTGCACGCTGAGTGCACAGCCTAGACATGTCCTGCTGCACACTGAATACACACACTAGACACGTCCTGCTGCACACTGACTGCACAGCCTAGACATGTCCTGCTGCACACTGACTACACACCCTAGACATGTCCTGCTGCACGCTGACTGCACAGCCTAGACGTGTCCTGCTGCACACTGACTACACACCCTAGACATGTCCTGCTGCACGCTGACTACATACCCTAGAAATGTCCTGCTGCATGCTGACTGCACACCCTAGATATGTCCTGCTGCACACTGACTGCACAGCCTAGACATGTCCTGCTGCACGCTGACTGCACACCCAAGACATGTCCTGCTGCATGCTGACTGCAGGGCCTAGACATGTCCTGCTGCATGCTGACTGCACACCCTACATATGTCTTGCTGCATGCTGACTGCACACCCTAGACATGTCCTGCTGCATGCTGACTACACACCCTAGACATGTCCTGCTGCACACTGACTGCACAGCCTAGACATGTCCAGCTGTAGGCTGACTGCACAGCCTAGACATGTCCTGCTGCACACTGACTGCACAGCCTAGACATATCCTGCTGCACACTGACTGCACAGCCTAGACATGTCCTGCTGCATGCTGACTGCACAGCCTAGACATGTCCTACTGCAGGCTGACTGAACAGCCTTGACCTTCTTTGCACAGGAACCCTGCAGCAGTAGCAAAGAGCAGCCATGCTTCTAATTCTCTCCCATGCCAACCTGCCCTAGTGACGTATGCTTCTTCTTGGGATGGT
The DNA here is from genome assembly GCA_009823505.1 of Rhizomys pruinosus. Taxonomy (NCBI): domain Eukaryota; kingdom Metazoa; phylum Chordata; class Mammalia; order Rodentia; family Spalacidae; genus Rhizomys; species Rhizomys pruinosus. Next base: position 95,720 of record VZQC01001088.1, on the reverse strand, counting down.
TGATGGACAAATTACCAGAGGATTTTTGTGAATCTCCGGACCTGACCAGCCTGAAGAATCTGATGGACTACGTGAGAGTCAACATGCCTTCTTCAGACCTGGTCATCCACGTCCAAGAGCTTCTTTCCTCAGTGGAGGACCAGGAGTCCAAGAAGTCCTCACCTAAAGATGAAGAATCCTGGGGTACATACTTCCTGTTTGTCTCCACATTTGGGGGGGTCTACCCAAAGTACACCACCACCTGGGAGGTGCTGGACCTGGTCAGTCCTGAAGCAGTGAGTGGCCACATGGAACCAAGAGTTGCTCAGGTCTCCTATCTAGCTCGCGGGAGGGCCCAGGTGTCCACTGAGGGGGTTTATTGTCAAAGGCTGTTGTCAGGACCAAGTGCTCAGTGCAGTGCTGGGTTCTACGAGGGAGGCACCAATAGCTGGCCTTTATCGTGGAACCAGAGCTGGATCCCAGTCTAGTAAGATGGCCTGCTGTGGGGACAAAGAGTTGGGATTCTCTGGGGAAAAGAGGGCTTTTGTCCTTTTTTTTTGGAAAGTCTGAGGGAAAAAAATTAATCTTGGGGAAGCTCTTCTCATCCTTGAACTCCAGTACTAGAATGCCCTGCACTGACAGCACAATGCTTTCCATCCTTAGATCCAGCATCTGCCCATGCAAGAGCTCCTGAGGTCCCAGCAGAGCTTGCACCAGGAGTTCCAGGGACTCTGGATCCCAGACCTCCTTCTGAAGCAGGCCTTCACACGGGGTTGATGCCTGAAAAGGAGGCCGTGGTACTGGATCCCAGACCTGCTTCTGCAGCAGGCCTTCACGGGGAGTTGGCACCTGAAAAGGAGGCTGTGGTACTGCATCCCAGACCTGCTTCTGCAGCAGGCCTTCACGGGGAGTTGGCACCTGAAAAGGGGGCCGTGATACTGGATCCCAGACCTGCTTCTGCAGCAGAGCCTCAGGGGGAGCCAGAACCCCAAGATGATGCTATGGCCCCTGTAGTCATAGAATCCCATGTGTCCACAACTGAGCCACCATTTCCCCTGACTGTGGGATGTGTACTGCCAATGGCAGATAATGCACAGCCAACTCCACATGTGGCTTCAGATGCTCCAGCTACTGGGTACATGTCTCTGGCCACTGTTACTTGTTTAGGAGATCCAGAACCTTTCTTCCCTCTGCCCGATGTTGACATATAGTCTGGATGTTTTCAGCATCTCCTGCTGAGTTTTATTTCTCATCTCTGGAAAACATATTGCCTTTAGTATTTTTTGGCACAGGGAGGTTGGTTGTAATTGTTGAATTGTTGCTTGACTATTAAAGATTAATAAAATGTTATTGTTTATTTATTTTAATTTGCATGGTTTGGGCATGAAGCTCATTCCCAAGTGGTATACCTCTAGCAGGTGCACTTTCAGAATGCAGCACCCAGCCAAGCACTCAGATCATGGGAGAAAGACTGTTTGGCCGTCCTGGAAGCAAGGGGAAGAACACTGCTGGAATTCCAGGAATGGGTGCCCATAAGTGGCAAGAAGTCAGGTAACATAGCATGAGCACAAGGCTTTGGGCTCCCCAGAACCCCTATCAGGCAACACCAATGAGGGATGGAGGAGGGAGTTAAGAAAGTGAAGAAACCCCAGAAGCTATGAAGGCTGGACCCAAGGCTCTTGGAGGTAGCCTGGCTCTACCGCCACCCCTCCCTAGCCCTCTAACCCCCAGCCCCCCACCAGATTAGGAGCTGTCAGAATGTAACAGTAAAGTGTGTAGTTTCTTTCCTTCTGGTAAATTAGTAAATGTTTACCTATTTTCCTGCCTGTCCTCAGGTGTGAACCCACGCTCCTCCTCCTGCCCTAGAGATGCTGCATCTGCGGAATCTCTCCTTACACTTCCTCTTTTGATACTTGCCCTCCAAGTCATCAGAGAGCGCTGCCCTCCTGATGTCTTTCACCACAACCTCCCCTGCTCTGTCAAAGGCAGGGGAGCCAGACCTCCATGGCCCTGTCTTCTCTGATTGGTGGCTCAGTGCCCCCCATTAAAGGTGGATAGGTCTGAGTTTGGGTCTGACTCTGGTGCCTGACTCAGGTACTGCAGTGGGGTCGTGTGTTCGCACTCAGGTTCCGGACCTGATAGGAACACTTGGAGCAGCCCGACACTGCTCCAAGCAGGTAAAAGCTTAGGACAGAGTGACATTTGTGGTGCTGGACAATTGATTTTCTGGTCTGTGGCAGAGGACCTGGTGGCTGGCAGGGGCTAGATTGGAGCCCTAAGCCCGGCGGGTTGCCCTTCCCCCCTCCCAGCCGGAAGGGGTCCTGAGTTTGGGTCTGACTCTGGTGCCTGACTCAGGTACCACAGTGGGGTTGTGTGTTCGCACTCAGGTTCCAGACCTGATAGGAACACTTGGAACAGCCCGACACTGCTCCAGGCAGGTAAAAGCTTAGGACACAGTAACGTTTGTGGTGCTGGACAATTGATTTTCTGGTCTGTGGCAGAGGGCCTGCTGGCTGGCGGGGGCTAGATTGGAGCCCTAAGCCCGGCGGGTTGCCCTTTCCCCATCCCAGCCGGAAGGGGTCCTGAGTTTAGGTCTGACTCTGGTGCCTGACTCAGGTACCGCAGTGGGGTCCCTGTGTTCGCACTCAGGTTCCGGACCTGATAGGAGCACTTGGAGCAGACAGACACTGCTCCAGGCAGGTAAAAGCTTAGGACAGAGTGATGTTTGTGGTGCTGGACAATTGATTTTCTGGTCTGTGGCAGAGGGCCTGGTGGCTGGCGGGGGCTAGATTGGAGCCCTAAGCCCAGCGGGTCGCCCTTCCCCCCCTCCCAGCCAGAAGGGGTCCTGAGTTTGGGTCTGACTCTGCTGCCTGACTCAGGTGCCAGGGCGCGGGCTAAGCCAGGCACACACACAACCACCCCCCCAACAACAATTGGAATTGAGGAAGAGAGAGTATCCAGTGGATTGAATTAGGAGAACTCTCAGAACAGGAAAGGAAGAGTGACTTAGACTTCCAATATCCAATCTATAAACAAAAGTGAAAGCCTGAAAGCCTAGACAAGTCAACACTCCATAAACAAGGATGGGGAGAAGAAGAAAAAAAAACCAAAAGCATAGCAAGGAGGTAAGCAAAATAAACAAGCTTTCATTCCCCTTCACACACTGAAAGGCATTTGTGATTTGAATCACAAAATGGAAATCCACATGCCAGGGACACAACGAAGGCAACATGGGAATGTTGCAGGATAATTCCGCACCAAGCTTTACCAAACCTATAGGAGATAGATACAATGGGATCCCCTTAGAGGTGACCCAAAGAACAGACCTTTAGAGGAATAATTGCGGACCTATGCATAGAAATTAAAGAACATAAAAGAGAAGTTCAAGAGAACTACAAGGAAGGATGAAAACTCCAGAAAGAACTAGGAGGAGAAAAAAACCAAACAAATTTAAGGAAGTAGATACACTGAAAAAGGAAGCCAACCAACGGATTAAGGANTGTGTAGTTTCTTTCCTTCTGGTAAATTAGTAAATGTTTACCTATTTTCCTGCCTGTCCTCAGGTGTGAAGCCACGCTCCTTCCCCTGCCCTAGAGATGCTGCATCTGCAGAATCTCTCCTTACACTTCCTCTTTTGATACTTTCACTCCAAGTCATCAGAGAGTGCTGCCCTCCTGACATCTTTCACCACAACCTCCCCTGCTCTGTCAAAGGCAGGGGAGCCAGACCTCCATGGCCCTGTCTTCTCTGATTGGTGGTTCAGTGCCCCTCATTAAAGGTGGATAGGTCTGAGTTTGGGTCCGACTCTGGTGCCTGACTCAAGTACTGCAGTGGGGTCGTGTGTTTGCACTCAGGTTCCGGACCTGATAGGAACACTTGGAGCAGCCTGACACTGCTCCAGGCAGGTAAAAGCTTAGGACAGAGTGACATTTGTGGTGCTGGACAATTGATTTTCTGGTCTGTGGCAGAGGACCTGGTGGCTGGCAGGGGCTAAATTGGAGCCCTAAGCCTGGCGGGTCGCCCTTCCCCCCTCCCAGCTGGAAGGGGTCCTGAGTTTGGGTCTGACTCTGGTGCCTGACTCAGGTACCGCAGTGGGGTCGTGTGTTCGCACTCAGGTTCCGGACCTGATAGGAGCACTTGGAGCAGACCGACACTGCTCCAGGCAGGTAAAAGCTTAGGACAGAGTGATGTTTGTGGTGCTGGACAATTGATTTTCTGGTCTGTGGCAGAGGACCTGGTGGCTGTTGTGGGCTAGATTGGAGCCCTAAGCCCAGCGGGTCGCCCTTCCCCCCCTCCCAACCAGAAGGGGTCCTGAGTTTGGGTCTGACTCTGGTGCCTGACTCAGGTGCCAGGGTGCCGGCTAAGGCAGGCACCCCCCCCCCACGCCAACAATTGGAATTGAGGAAGAGAGAGTATCCAGTGGATTGGATTAGGAGAACTCTCAGAACAGGAAAGGAAGAATGACTTAGACTTCCAATATCCAATCTATAAACAAAAGTGAAAGCCTGAAAACTTAGACAAGTCAACACTCCATAAACAAGGATGGGGAGAAGAAGAAAAAAAAAGCATACGAAGGAGGTAAGCAAAATAAAACAAGCTTTCAGCCTTCAACACACTGAAAAGGCATTTGTGATTTGAATCACAAAACGGAAATCCACATGCCAGGGACACGATGAAGGGACAACATGGGAAAGGTGCAGGATAATTCCACACCAACCTCTACCAACCCTATCGACCCCACCCAAGAATTAAGCTGAGATCTGAGGGCTTTGGAGGAAATCCAGGTGCAAAGTGGAGGGAAGGGGCTGGGTATGGCTCAGTGGTAGTTTTTTCCTAGTGGTATGTACAAGTCTAGACTCCAGGCTCTCCCCTCATGAGGGAAGGGCCTCTGGGCTGGAGAAGGCACATGAGAAGGAGCCAAGTTGTGCTCGCTTCGGCAGCACATATACTAAAATTGGAACGATACAGAGAAGATTAGCATGGCCCCTGTGCAAGGATGACACGCAAATTCGTGAAGCGTTCCATATTTAAAAAAAAAAAAAAGAAGGAGCCAAGTTTCTGAGATGAGAAGGAGACTGGGGCAGCTTGATGTAGAAGGAAGGAGTTTGGATTAGGGTGTGAGAAGGCCTGATTGGGTGACAGATAATACAGCTCTGAGAGCATTGTGATGCTCCATCTGTCCTTGTGGAGATCAGGCTCTAGGGGTTCAGTCAAGAGGTGACATTGAAGCTGGGGAGATGGGTCAGAGGTTAAGAGCACGCCTTTAATCTGAGCACTTGGGAGGCAGAGGCAGGTGGATCTTTGTGAGTTCAAGGCCAGCCTGGTCTACAGGGCGAATTCCAGGACAGCTGGGGCTACAGGGAGACCCCGTCTCGAAAAGACCCTCCCAATAAAAGAGCACTTGTTCTCAACCACCAGTAACTCCAGCTCCTGGAGGCTCAGCACCCTCTTCTCTTCTGACCTCAGTGGGCACCAGGAGGCAAATTTCTTACACACACACACACACACACACACACACACACACACACACAGTATTTGACACATTTAGGTCATCCAGAGTGTTTTCTAAAAATAATAAAATAATTAAAAAATATAAATTTCTGGGCCTTGTGGCGTACATCTTTAATCTCAGCACTCTGACAGAGACAGAAACAGGTGGATCTCTGTAAGTAAGATTGAGTCTAGCTCCATCTGCAATGATGAGTTCCAAGCAGCTTGGGCTACAGGGAGGACCCTGTCTCAAAAAAAAAAAAAGTTAATTTATTTATTTATGTTGTATGAGTGTTTGCCTGCATTTAAGTGCACCCTTGTCATGCATGCCTGTGGAGGTCAGAAGAGGGCACCGGATCCCCTGAAACTGGAGTTTTGTATGGTTGGGTGTTGGGAACTAAACATGTCCTTGCAAGAGTAGCCAGTGCTCTTAAGTGTTGAGCCATTTTCATTCCTTCATCTAGAGTGTTTTGACTTGGGAAGAATTTAGGAGATGAGGCAACAAGACCTGGTGATTAAACATCTTTTTTTTTTTTTTTTTTTGGTTTTTTTAGACAGGGTCTCCCTGTAGCCCAGCTGTCCTGGAACTCACTCTGTAGACCAGGCTGGCCTTGAACTCGCAAAGATCCACCTGCCTCTGCCTCCCAAGTGCTAGGATTAAAGGCATGCGCCACCATGCCCGGTTTTTTTTTTGTCTTTTTGAGGCAAGGTCTCCCTTTAGTCCCAGCTAGCTTGCAGTTCACTTTAGACCCGGCTGGCCTTGAACTCTTCAAGATCTGCCTAACTCTGCCTCCGCCTCCCAAGTGCCAGGATTAAAGGTGTGCCCCACCACGCCTGGATCTTTTTTCTTTGTTTTTTTGTTAAGATCTTCCTGTGTAGCTCAGGCTGGTCTAAACTCGGGATCTTTCTGCCTCCAGCTTCAATGCTGGGATTATAGGCATATACTATCACACCTAACTTTTTAAATTTTTTTTATTTTTGTATGTGTATGAATGTACTGTCTGCATGCAGGTCTGTGCACCCGTGTCGTGCAATGCCTGGAGGTCAGAAGAGGATGTCGATTCTCCTGGAAATAGAGTTCTTCTGGAATTGGAGTTACAGACGGTTCTCAGCCGCCATGTGGGTTCTGGGGATCGAACCCGGGTCTTCTGCAAGAGCAGTCGGCGCTCTTAACTGCTAGGCTGTCTCTCCAGCTCCCACACCTAACTTTTGAGCAGGTTTTCAAGCCAGGCCCTCAGGTTCCCTTTTGTTCCCCTTGTTAAGTAGGTAGGCTAGAACAGGTCCTGCTAACCTTGGTCATGAGCCTTTTGCAGAGTCCCTCCCCCAGTCTGTTTAACCATGGAGTTTGGAGGTTTCCAGTGTAGACTCTCTGGTCGTTTGGAGCCAAGTAGTTTCAAGGGTCTGTAAGACTTGGGTTTGAGTCCTGACTATCACTAGCTCTGTGTATTCGTGGTGTCTCCTTGTGTAGACTGGAGACTGTAGCAGTGTGTACTTAGCAGCATGCATGAACTTTGGGGCCCAGACACTTCATGTACTGAGTACTCAGCAAAGGGCAGCTGCCAGTGGTTACAGCACCCTGGGGCCCGGCTTGTCTGCAGCTGGCTTCCAGCATGTGACTACTGTCCTCGTGAATGATGTTCTGGACTTGGGGCCTAAGGCCTCCCTTGTGCTCATCAGGCCCCAGTGCTGGCTCGTGCCCACCCAACAACTTCCAGTGTCATGCCAGCGGCTACTGTGTGCCCCTCTCCTGGCGCTGCGATGGGGCCCAGACTGCTCTGATGGTAGTGACGAGGAGGAGTGCAGTAAGTGGCCAGGCCCTGTGGGNCATTCACCTTGCAGAGACCCAGGAAGCCAGGCCTCACACATAACAGCACCCCTTAATTTGTACCCTCTGCCCTCTGTCTCTGGACACTTACAGTGAAGGTCAGGGGCATGACTTTATCACCCAGCCCAGGTTAGTCAGCACCTGACAGTGTGTGGACAACGGGTCATGAGGGTACACGCAGAGTCCAGATGAAATATAAGCCTTTCCTGGACCCTGAACAGGAAAGCTGGGTCAGATTGCTAACTAGAGGGGCAGAGAAGGGACCTGCTACCTGAACCAGCAGAAAGGAGGGGCAAAGACAGGAGGTGGCCTTTAGAGTGTCCCGCCTAACTCCCGGGAGTCTTAGAGGCTCCCCCTCCCCCTAGGTCGGGTGCGATTCCACTTGTAGACAGTACCACAGTCTCAGAGTTCTGAGGGAAGAGCTGAGGATCCGCCCTAGCCACCTTCCTTCCCTGCCCACAGGGGGCTTTAGGACTCCACGAGTGTTTCTCTCCAGTCTAGCAACTCACAGTCCTAATATCTCAGACCTCCCTGGTCCCTAGCAGTTTGTTAAGAGTGGGCCCAGAGCGGGGCAGACCTTGCCTCATGGAGCACTGATTCAGAGTGGTCCGTGATTTCTCCTCCCAGTCTGTTTCCTCATCTGTAAAGGTGGTCCACTGTGGTCAAACATGATGAAGCACACTTGTACCTCTTGGGAGGTTAGGGCAGAGGAACTGCTGCCCATTCTAGTCTAACCTGGGCTAGAGGGCCTGTCTCTACTCTAAAGACCAATAAAGGTCTGTCTGCCTCCCATGATTAAGGGTATCCCAACGGACACAGTGGCCCCACCTGTAATCCCTGCATTCAGAAGACTTGGGACAGGAGACCCAAGCTCCACCCCATCCTGGGCACTTATAATGAGATCCTGTCTCAAAAACAAATCAAAACAGTGGGAAACGGTAAGGTCTGTGCTCCCATAGAATGGACGTTCAGTAGCGGACAATGTCACAAGCGAAATACACTTCAGGGATGGAGTAGTCGGGAGAAAGACTTCTTTCATTCTCTACGCCAGGAATCAAAGGAGAAACAGAGAAAGAAGGACTCTGACTGCTCAAAAATCAGCCACAAAACTTTACACTCAGGACCGAGTTTCCAGAAGGCATACCTGAAGAAGGCACCAGGTGACCAGCCCTGTGTAGTAAGAATCGGTCAGACAAAATCACAGACATGACTTTCAGCCTACGTAGGGCTCAAGGGCGGCTGGGAGGTGACCCAGGGGACGTGGGACAAAGCGGGAGGAGGGAGCCGCTGTGACCTGGCAGCAGCAAACAGGAGGAGGCACCCACATGGAGAGTCCTCTCTGCAGGCAGATGCACCAAGGCCGGCTCCCCAAGCTGCCTAAACCCGCGTGCCGGAGGAGTGTCTGAGACTGACGGGCGGCGCAGCCAATGGTGGAGGGCGGCCGGCACACGGGGGCGGGGCGGAGCAGGAGATCCGACTGAGACGCGCGTTACGGAGACTCACCGGCTGTCTGGACCTGGGTCTGAGTCGGGACTAGAATCAGGGCAGCCTCCAGGCCAAGTCCAAAGCCGAGCAGCAGCCGCAGAGCTAGGCCTAGGGCCGCTGCCCGCGGTATTCCGCCCGGCCCCATCCAGCCGCTAGCCGTACCACCTCCGCCGCGGCGACCGCAGCACGCCGTCCAGGCTGCGCTCTTATTGCGCACGCGCACACAAAGGCAGAAGGGGTGGGACTTGGGCCTAAGGCGCTGCGAACTCCGATACCGTAAATACCAGAAAACAGGGATTAATAATTTGAGGCTCTTCCCTGCTTTTCCAAATTGCGAAGTCTAAGGTGTTTCGTGACCAGCGCCTACACTTCAGGTACTCGGAAGGCTAAGGCAAGGGAATCACAAATTCAAGGCCAGCCTGGGCAACTTACAGGGCTCCTATCTCAATTTTTTTTTTTTTTTTTGGTCTTTTCTAGACAGGGTCTCCCTGTAGCCCCAGCTGTCCTGGAACTCACTCTGTAGACCAGACTGGCCTTGAACTCACAAAGATCCGCCTGCCTCTGCCTCCGGAGTGCTAGGATTAAAGGCGTGTGCCACCACGCCCGGCTCTATCTCAAATTTTAAAAAATAAAAATAAGATGTGGGGCTAACTACAGGTATAATTCCGTGGCAGAGTACCCTAGGTTCAATACCCTGTACCAATTAAAATAAAACAAAAAAAAAAAACACATCAACTTCTGGGGCTGTAAAATGAGCCTGGCAGCTTCAGTTTCAACTACTTGTCCCACATGCATACAGCAGCAAAAGTTACTGCTGGTTGATCCCTTTGAATGTGGCAGCCACACCCTGCAGACACTCCCCAGCCCGTCCCTCCTTAGGCTTCTTTGGTACCTCCAACAGATTTTACATTTTATTTACTTATTTTAGTTAATTGTTTGATTACCCACTACATTGCCAGCTACATAAGGGCGCAGATGCTAGGTCGCTTACTGCTGTGTCCCCAGTAACTGCCACATGGGTGGTGAAGCAATGAGTGAACAAAAGAACGAATGAACCATCTACTCTGGGTCCTGTCCCATCCACTGAGATCCAACTCCACCACTCGGTTTGTTCTCAGACACACCAGGGAGATGCACTTTATCCTGAAGTCCTGGGGGAAGTGAGAAGCCTAGAAAGCATCAGTTGGGCTTTCTCTTCCCACTTGCACACACTGTGTGCATCAAGTCGTCTGTGCAGTCTGGCTAGTGCTTTTGTTTTAATGGTGGTGTTCTGTTTGTCTGAGAGAGGCCTCAAAATATAACCAGGCTGGCCTGGAACTGGTGACCTCCCCACCTCCACCTCCACCTCCACCTCCTCCCAAGTACTGGGGTTAATGTTAGGTGCCACCACACCCAGTAGAGTGTTTTCTTCTTCACATTGTTTTCCACAGTTCTACCTTCAGAAGCTGTGAGTCCCCCAGCACGAATGCAAACAAGTCATTGTCCCTCAGTGGGCAGTCAAGAGTACAGATTTTCATACAAATGGCTATTTGAAGATGGATGGTGTATCTCACCATTGTAAAACCTGCCTCTTCTTGGGAGTGTATTGTGTACTGTCTCATAGATTCCCATGAGAAAAGGGAGTAAAAGAAAATGCTGTTCTGTGGTAAAGAGGGCTGCCCAGGCCGAAGGGAGGGAAAGGGAACCATCCTGCCTTGAAGGATCAGGGTCTTGGTGAAAAGTTATCAAAACAGGACTAGACAGGCTCTGGATTTCCACAGAGCAGGGCAGTGCAGAGTTACCAAATGCCCTGGGGCTGAGCCAGCTTAGTGGGCCTGAGCAATTCTCACAGACTTGGTCAAGGAACAAGCCAAAATCAGATATAAAGAGGTAAGGCATGGTGGCTAACATCTATAATCCTCGACATAGGAGGCTAAGAAGGACTGTCACAACTTCAAGGCCAGTCTTGCTACACAGTAAATTCCAAGCTAGCCTAAGCTAGAATCTAGCTCCATCTCAAAAAAAAAAAGGAGATTGAAGATGCAGCTCAGCTGGTCGTGTTTATCCAGAAAGCCAAAGCCCCAGGCTTCATCTCCAGGACCCTAAAAACCAGAGGTAGTGGTACACACCTGTAAGCCCACCACTACAGAGTCAAGAGACAGGAGGATCCCGAGTTCCCAGGTCAACCTCAGACACACTGAGTTTGAGGCTGACCTTGGCCACATGAGATTCGGTATCAAAAAAAAAGAAAAAATGTTCAGAGAGAAGTCATTCCAGAGAGTTCCTCCCAGAACTCAGACCTCTCTCACACACCACTCCACTAAATTTTAAGTCAGAGTCATAAACCTACTCAGAAACTTTCAATGCCACATCTTGCCTGGAGCCTCTAGAAGCCTCTGCTTTGCCAGTGTCCTCTACGTTTTGACCTTCTTTCTGAATCTGGTTTGTCCTTGTCTCCCAAGCAGAAACCAACTTCCCCTGAGAAGCCTGCAGCTTATGGTCTCTGTAACACCCCCTTGGGTCACCTGGCCCAGGACTGTGCTGCTGCTCAGCTTCCAGAGGACCCCTAGTCTCAATCTACTGGCATTTCTTTTTTTTTTTTTAATGTGTATGCGTGTATTGCCCAAATGTATGTAAGTGTACCTGTATCATGCAATGCCCAAGGAGGTCAGAAGAGGGTGTCAGATCCCTTGGAACTGGAATTAGGGATGGTTGTTAGCTGCCGTTTGAGTGCTGGGAACCAAACCCAGATCCTCTCTGACAGCACCCAGTGCTCTTAACCTCTGAGCCATCACTCCAGCCCCCCACAACACCACTGGTACTCTTTTCTTCATCTACTCACAAATTATTCTATGGGACATTCTGTGGGGCAATGACAAATTCAGCTGCTAAAGTCTCCCAAGTACAAAGATTCTAGGTACACACAATCTATGTCCAACAAGATCCCATCTCTTAACTTACAGGAAAAAAAATGTGGGGTAGCAAGATGGCTTAGATGGTCAAGTGCTTTTCTTGAAAAGCTGAGACCTTCTCCTAGCACTTGGGAGGCAGAGGCAGGTGGATCTTTGTGAGTTCAAGGCCAGCCTGGTCTACAGAGTGAGTTCCAGGACAGCTGGGGCTACAGGGAGACCCTGTCTCAAAAAGACCAAAAAAAGAAAAGCTGAGACCTGAGCTCCATCCCTAGGACTCACAAAGCCAGATGCAGTGGTTGGCATCTGTAATCCCAGCACTCCTATGGTGGGATGGGACTCAGACAGAATAGTCCAGAAACTCTTGGACCAGCTAGCCTACAGCTACAGTGTGGAACAAGAAAGACCCTGCCTCAGGGCTGGGGAGATGGCTCAGTGGTTAAGACTGCTCTAGCAGAGGACCCAAGTTTGATTCACAGCACCCACATGGCAGCTAAGAACCATCTTTAAGCTAGGCCTGGTGGCAAACACCTTTAATCCTAGCACTTGGGAGGCAAAGGCAGATGCATCTCTGTGAGTTCGAGGCCAGCCTGGTCTACAGAATGAGTTCCAGCCCAGCTGAGGGTCTCCCCTGTAGGGAGACCCTGTATCTCAAAAAAATAAAAATTAAAAAAAAAAAGACCCTGCCTCAGCAAGGTGGAAAGAACCAATTCTGGAAAGTGGTCCTCTGACCTCTGCACACATCAGCACACACTACACATAATAATAATAATAACTTTTAAGAAAAGTACAAATAGAAGCACTGTGGAGCTTTATATAGTTGTTATAAATTAGGTCACAATTTCCCCAGAAGGAATCCAGGAAGAGAAGCAATTAAGTGGCCCTGGGGACATGGCCAGGTGGCCTGGTGTGGTGTCACAGGTAAGGCTGGTCCTTGGACAGCTCCCACCTCTTTATGGGAGGAGCAGGTGTCACTGCCTTCTTCTCAGTGGCTGCCACAGCTGAGCTGCAGGAAGAAGACAGACTCCTGTTAAGGCCTGGTCTCCAGAGAACCATAGGACAGGACCTTTTTTCTTTTTTCTTTTGGTCTTTTTGAGACAGGGTCTCCCTGTAGCCCCAGCTGGCCTGGAACTACAGCTCAGCACTAGTAATGAGGCCGGCCCTTGAGCTGCAGGACTTGAGTCAGTATGGAATCTAAAAATACAGTCCTTAGACAGGCATGGTAGAGCACTCTTTTAATACCAACACCCAGGAGGTAGAGGCAGATCTACCTTGATCTCTGGGAGATCAAGGCCAACCTGATCTATATAACAAGTTCCAGGAAGTTCTAGGCTAGCTGGACTACAGTAGGGAGACCCTGTCACAAAAAGAAAAGCAAAGAAAGGAGGGAAAGAAGGAAGGAAGGGAGGGAGGGAGCGAGGGAGGGAGCGAGGGAGGGAGGGAGGGAGGGAAAGGAAAGGAAAGTGAAAAGTGAAAAGAAAAAGCAATCCTAGGACTGAAGAGCTGCTGAGCAGTTAGAAGCACTGGCTGCTCTTTCAGAAGACCTGGTTTCTGTTCCTGGCACCCTTCTATTCCTAACCACCACCCATAACTCCAGTACCAGGGGAGGATCCAACACCCTCCCTGACCTCCACAGGCATCACACAACATAGCTGTGCTTACATACATGCAGATGATATACTCATACACATAAAAACAAAAATATCTTTTTAAGTTAGAAAGTTGTTGTGCGTGTGTGTGTGTGTGTCTGTGTCTGTGTAAGGGCAAATCCATGCGCAGCACACATGTGGCTGTTAGAGGACGGCTTTACAGATCTGGTTCTCCTTCCACCTTGATGAGTCAGTTTCTCTTGTTTCTGCTGCTGCACTGTGTAGTCCAGGCTAAACTGTGTGTGTGCAGATGCATGTGGAGGCCAGTACTCAAGTGCCACCCACCTTCATCTTGAGTTGGGGTCATCAAATGCTCTGGGGCTCTGCTAGGCTGGCTGGCCAGACAGCATGTCCAAGGGACCCCGCTATCTCTGCCTCCCAAGTGCTAAGACTACAAGTTTATATGTGCTAGCACGTTCACTTTTTTTTTTTTTTTGTCATGGACTCTAGGGATCAACTCAGGCCCTGCAAGCAATTTATCAACTGAGCTATCTCCCCAGGATATTCAGATCTTCTGTTTTACTTTTTGACTATGTGTATGGGAGTAGAGGGATGTTTACATGTGAGTGCAGGTACACTCAGTCAAGAAAAGAACAGTGGATCCACTGCAGCTGCAGTTACAGACTCTGAGCCACCCAAGGTGTGCATTTGACTATTAAGCCATCTTTCTAGCCCTTTTTTGTTACCTGTTTTGTCTTTTTGTTTCTTTGTTCGTTTGTTTTTTGGGGTAGACCTTGAGACAGGGTCTCCCTATAGCCCCAGCTGCCCTAGAACTCTCTCTCTTGATCTCAGAAATCCACCTTGCCTATGCCTCCTGAGTGCTGGAATAAAGGCATGCAGGGATTTGAGGTTTTGTGCCACCATGTTCAGCCACAACACCTCATTCTATAAAACAAAATGAGCTCACTAATAAATATGAGAGGAGGTTGATTTTACAGACAGGAAAGGGCTGAAAGAAGCAGAAACCACACAAAGAGAAGACTGATCAGTTCAAAGTTACCTTTCTTTCTTACAGAGGCTAAAGGATAAATTGTATCATGCTAGCGACAATTGGCTTGCCAGGGAACAGGCTGTGATCTCTCACCTGGATTCTCGAAGGCCAGGTAAACAGCCAAGCTGCACTTGGCGCCATGGACTTCTGTAAAACCAGCTGTTTGGGCTTGGTCTGCTGGAGCTGGTGCAGGAGCTCATTCCAAACCACCACCTCCAACGAACTTCATCGAATACTACTGTCCCCATTTAATTACGAGGCGGCACCTGAGGCCAAGAACCAAGCTATACATTTTTTTTCTCTTTTCATTTTAGGGTCCTTTTATCATTGTTATTAATTTCTTAACACACCTATTCATTTCAGGATGGGGGGCATGTAACTGTGTGTAAATGGAGGTCAGAAGACAACTTGCCGAAATCAGTCCTCTCCATCTACCATGTGGGTCCCAGGTTTGGCAACAAGTGCCTTAGCCACTGAGCCATCTCACGGTCCCTAAGTTGTGTGTGTGTGTCAGGGGGGGTTGTTCCTCAGCCTGTCTCCATCTCCCTAACACTGGGATTAGAAGCACACCACACCCATATATAAATTATATATAAAAAACTTTTTTATATATAATTTATTTTTATTTTCTGTGATGAGTGTATTGCCTACATGAAGGTAGATGTACCCGTGTCATGCAGTGCCTACAGATTCCCTGGAACTGGAGTTATAGACCGGGTGTTGGCCATCATGTGGGTACTGTGGGTACCCTAAGAACAGCCAGTGCTCCTCAACATTGAGCCATCTCTCCAACCCCATACCTGACTTTTTTTTTTTTTTTGAGACAGGTTCTCCCTGTAGCCCCAGCTGGCCTGGAACTACCTCTGTAGACCAGGCTGGCCTTGAACTCACAGAGATCTGCCTGCCTCTGACTCCTGAGTGCTAGGATTAAAGGCGTGCGCCACCATGCCCCGCTTAAAGACAGTTCTTAGCCACCATGTGGGTGCTGGGAATCGAACCCAGGTCCTCTGAAAAAGCAGTCGGTGCTCTTAACCACTGAGCCAGCTCTCCAGCCACAACTGACTTATTTTTATGTAGGTCCTAGAGATTGAACTCAGGTCCTAACACTTACAAAGCAAGTACTTTACTGAGCTGAGCTATCCCTTCAGGCCTAGTCTGGAATTTTATGTGTGCGAACGTTTTACCTGCCTGTATGTAACTATACCCTATACATAAGTATCATACAATACCTGTGGAGAGCAGAAGAGCCAGATTCCCTGGAACTGGAGTTATGGGTGCTTATTAGCCCCCATGCAGGTGCTGGGAACCAAACCTTACGGGTTCTTCTGCAATAACACCCAGTGCTCTTAACCACAGAGCCATCTCTTGGCCTGGAACTCTTGAGTTTCTTGCCTCAGTCTCCTGAGTACTGGGATCATAGGCTTATCCCACTGCACCTAGCTGATAAATGGGACCGTGAAAAGCACTTTTCTACCTACAGTGGAGGAAAATGCCAGTACCAGAAGGAAACGTTGCAGGGTTCTGAATAAGGGACACTGTAGGTCCTTACCTCTCCACTGTCTTGCCTGACACCAGTGCCTTCTGTGATGACATGATGATGGAGGGGGGCCCAGATTCCCGACGGCCATCACGAGTACAGTAGTAATTGTTGGACAGCTTGTGGCTGGGGCCCACAGGGAGCTTGGGAGGAGGCTGAGTCCTGAAGATAAAGAACATTGGCACTGAAACAACCAAGGACCTCTCCCACCCAGACTCATTTACAAGCCTCCAGAGGTCTAGAGCTGACAAGAGCCTGGCAAGGTGACCCATGACTTTAATCCCAGTGCTCAGTAGGCAAAGGTGGGCAAATCTCTGTGAGAAATAGGCCACCCTGGTCTACAGAGCAAGTCCCAGACAGCTGGAGCTTCAGGGAAACCCTGACTCAAAACATAAATAAAAAAAAAAATAGAACCTCAAAGACAGTCTAGGGGCATGTCTCTGGCCCAGAAGCAAGTAGGAGACATGGTTTTGCCAAATAAAAGCTCTTCAAAGCTAGGCTGAGGAAGTCTGCTCCACCCGTCTGCCCATGTCTCAGATAAGGTGGACAGGAGGGACCTTTTCTGTGTATGGTTTGCTTTGTTTCAGGGTTTTGAGATCCCCCACCCCCACCAAACACAAAGTGAGCTCAACAGCTGCCCTTCCCTCCTCCTACTTTGTACCCTTTATCCAGCAAGTAGCCATAAACACTTGGGTGGTAGCCCCAAATTTTGCCTGCTTTATGTGGCTTTTTTCCCAAAGAGCAGTTATGGAACACCCTGGTTTCCTGTTATCTCCTGAACTCTCTGAAGAGCCCTGCTGGGATGAAGGCTTGTTACTCAAAGGGCTTGTTACCTTGCCCTCCTAGCCTGTCCAAGTCGCTTCACTTCCTGCCACTGTGAGCTCTACTGCAAAACCTCCCTGTAGGGGGGGGTCATGGGGTTATGTTGGAACAAAGTTCAGTGCTGCCTTGGATTACCCTGAGCTTACAAAGAAGCCTTAAAAGGAAACATCAACCTTCAAACAGAAGAGCCTCCTAGGACAAGAGGGAAAGGCAGCAGGGCATGAAGATTACAATAGAAAGATCTGGTTTTTCTTTTCGGCACACTGTTGAATAGTATTTTTCTCTGGTAACTTTTTGGTGGAGAGTGTGTATGTGTGCATGTAGGTATGTATATGTGCTTATATTACGCTTGTAAACATGTGGTGTGTATAAGTATGTGTTATGACTGTGTATTCTGTATGTTTGGGTGGTGTGTGCCGTGTGTGTTTGTGTGTGTTGCATTATATGTGTAAATGCGTGGTGTATATAAGCATGCATTGTGACCGTGTGTTTGACACAGTTGTGTTGGGTGTGGTGTGCATGTGTGTGCATTTTGTGCTTTCTGCATACATCGCACGATGTGGAGTCAGTTCATAGTTGGAGCCATTGGGAAGGTTTCTTAGGCAAGTGTTTTGTGTGGGGAGATGCTGCAAGAAGTACAATTTCAGACAGTGTCTTGAGGGAGCATCTTCTACTTGAGACATTTTGATTACTTCCACCTGGACTGAGAGCAGACATTTGGAGACCTGACTTCACTTGTGTTTATAAAACTTCTTCTTTGTCTGTTTGAAACAGATGCGCAGGAAAGATCTGTGTTTGAAAGACTCTGTTGCTCCCGCGTAAATGTTACTGAAGACTTGTCCCCTTTGCTCGCCCTTCCTCTTCTCTACACCTCCCCAAGACGCAGTCCCTTGTCTGTGAAATCTCAGGTACTTAGCACCACCTAGTGGACAGGAAGCAGAAAGCTCAGCTTCAACTCTGTGGAGGAGCTGGGAACATGGCTCAGTGGATGGAGCACTGACTTTGTAAGTAAGCATGAAGACCTGAGTTCGGGTACGGCTGTGCACACCTTTAACTCCCAGCACTGTCAGGCAGACATAGGAAAATCCCTAGTTCCCTGGCCAGCAAGCCTCGCAGTAAAGGTAAGTCTCAGATTCAGTGAGAGACCCTGGCTCACAGAGGTGCAAACCCACATGCAGCACACACACACACAGCACACACAACTTGACACACCCACCCACCCATCCATCCATTCGTCCATCTGTCCATTCATCTATCTGTCCACACATCCTTCCATCCACACATCCATCCATCCATCCATCCATCCACACATCCATCCCTCCATCCATCCATCTATCCATCCATCTATCCACACATCCATCCATCCATCCACCCACACATCCATCCGTCTGTCCGTCCATCCATCCATCCACACATCCATCCATCAACAAGGTGTAGAGTGATTGAGGAAGACATCTGGCATTAACCCCTGGCCTCTACACTCCTGCATATGCACTCGCATGCATGCACACAAAGACAACCATCTGCAAACCAAGGGGACAGGTCCCCAAAGAAGCCAATTCTACCCACACCTTGACCTTGGACTTCCTACATGAGCTGCAATCTCCATTCATCCCTGGGTCTGCAGCCTGCCCTGAAGAATTCAGACTTGGCAGCATTCACAGAGCTGCAGCCAGTTTCCTAGAAATGTCTCTACCTAAATGTACGCCCAATGGCTTCTTGTCCATGGACAGCCCTCACTAAAAAATACATACTCCAAATTAAACCCTGCAGTTGTTTTCTGTTCATTTGAGCCCAGTACCAGATCCTCAGGGTAGCATTCAAAGTCCTGCAGGGCCTGAGCAGAGTTTGCTATTACTCTCACCTACACTTTGATGAGCTTATTACCAATGACACTTATTGAAAACCAACTGCTAATTAACAGATTTCCCCCATGGTTTAGAAGCAAGCTGTTCAAAGGCAGTCATTTATCTGACCTTCCTGTGGTTCCATTTCTTTATCTGAGCACTGGTTGCTTTTCTGTTGCAGTGATAAAATACCATGATCAGAAGCAACTTAAGGAGGAGAGTTTGTTGTGGCTTACAGTTCCAGAAGGAGTCCATAACCTGGGCACAGCACAGCAGGGCAGGCAGAGCAGGAAGCTGGCTCATCACATTCCCTAAGCACCCCAGGATATGAAGGTCAAACCTGAAGTGCAGCAAAGCTACACCATCAGTGACGTCCTTCCTCCAGCAAGCCACCACCTTCCAAAGGTTCCATGACCTCTGCCACAGAGCCATCAGCTGGGGGCCAGGTGGGATCTATAGGGAGTATTTCTAATTCCAACCACCACTAGCAATAAAATGACACCCTGTGGAGAATTCTGGAACAGTCCTTAGTGATACAACACATTTCATGATGATGCTTTATCAGCCCACAAGGCCCCAACTCCTGGCTGCCAGTAGTTTTTAGGGAGGAGAGGAGCAGACTGCCTAGGGGAAGGCATAAGTCTGGAACTGTATCTGAGCAATCTGCAGCACCGTGAAAATAGAACTGAGGGCCCTGTTCTGAAATGATTATGGAACATTAAATGACAATGGAACATTAAAATCAAGCTTGGCAGCACATGAGGGTAATTTGTTTACTTTCTAGGTTTTCACATTTTGGTTTTTTCTCTTAATTTGTGTATGTGTTTGTGCAAGTGGATGTGTGTACATCTGTGTGGAGGCCAGAGTTGGACCTCAGGTGTTATCCCAGGAGCCATCCACCTTGTTTTATGAGACAGGGACTCTCACTGGCCTGGGGCTCTCTGATTAGCCAGTGAGCCCTGGGGCCTTCCTGTCCCTGCCTCCCCAGCACTGGGCTTACAAGCACCTGCCTAGCTTTTGTACATGGTCTCGGGTGGAACCTGGGTCTTCGTGACTGCATGGAAAACACTGATCTACCTCTCTAGCCCCCACAAGGGGTTCTAAGGACCATGTGGGCACTGTATCGTGCTCCCCATGCCTCCTGGGCTCTTTGAGTGTCTGCCGCTATAGCTACACAAGAAGTTTGCTGACTCCTGGAAGCTCTTTAATTCAAGCTTTCAACTTCTATTGGCTGTGAAAATTGCCCCAGTTCGATTCTGCTGTATGGCCGGCTACTTAGTGCATGATGCATGGCCTGATGTGTCAATGTTCCCTCTCTTATTTTCTTTTATTTATTTTTTAAAAAATTTTTATTTATTTTTGTATGTGTATGAATGTACTGTCTGCATGCAGGTTTGTGAACCCATGTCATGCAATGCTGCTGAGGTCAGAAGAGGGTCTCAGATTCCCCTGGAACTGGAGTTCTCCTGGAATTGGAGTTACAGATGGTTCTCAGCCACCATGTGGGTGCTGGGGATCGAACTCGGGTCCTCTGCAAGAGCAGTTGGTGCTCTTAACCACTAGGCTATCTCTCCAGCCCCTCTTATTGTCTTTTAACAAGCTGGTTGTGTGTGTGTGTGTGTGTGTGTGTGTGTGTGTGTGTACGTACAAGAGTGCAGGTGGCCACAGAGGCCAGATAAGGGAATCAGATCTCCCGGAAATGGAGTTACAGGTGGTTGTGAGCTGCCCAGTGTGGGTACTGGGAACTGCACTCAGCTCCTCCTCCTTCTCCTCTCCAGCCCTTTACTGTGTTTTAACATATTGATCCTTTCAGAAAGAATCAATATAGACAGCTTATAGCTAATTGCTTTCATATCTACACCGGAGTTCAGTAGTGCCACAATTTTAACATTTTAGTCCTCTCAGCTGCTGTTTCAAGGTTTCTTCAATGCAGTGTTTGTCAAACACAGCGACTCATTTCTTACAGCCCTGGAGACAGAAGTCCAAGGCTAAGGCCTGGCAGATCCACTTCGTGATATGGTTCTGTTCCCTGGTTCATGAGGGCACCTTCTCATTATTCCTCATGGGTGGAAAGAGAAAACAAGGTTCCTGGTCCTTTTATAAAAGCACTGATTTCATCTGAGCACCTGAGATCTAGTTTCCTAAGTTCTACCATCACCTTGGGTGTTAGGACTTCAACCTCTGAATCTGGGGTGATTAGAACCTTCGCTCCACATCGCTTCCAAACCCTCCAAACAGGATACCATTTTTCTGACTTGACGTTTTAATTCTTGGCTACTTTTGTCCATTCTGTTTCACCGTATGTTTAGATGTCCCATCCCCTCAGCCACTGCTGGCTCACACAGTACGTGATAAGCCTGCCTGCGTCTCTAGACCCTGTACTCTTTGATGAGTGAAAAACAACCTTCGCTTTAGATGTCATTTACTAAGTGCATGTGCAAACTGTCGACCTCTATATCCAAGCACAGTGCTCAGTTACAACAGGTGCGGGACATGGGGTGAGGGGCACAGCATGCTGAGGCAAGGGAGGCTCACTGAAGTTCAGCTTCATATCTACTGAAGCAGAGACATGAATAAACTCCTCATGGGTCTCACTGCATAATTGTTCAAAAGGATCTTAAGAGGCTGGAGAGATTGCTCAGTGGTTAGGAGAGCTGCCGCTCTTGCAGAGGACGTGAGTTCACTTTCCAGCACCCATGTCAGGGGCTCAGAGCTGCCTGTACCTGCAGCTCCAGGGGACCCTTGGCCCTCCCTTGCCTTCCATGGCAAACACACTTCTTTACACACCCACACATGTACATAATTAAAAACAAAATAAACACCTAGCAAGATCCTTTGTATCTAGCAGATACACCTGTACCAGGTGCCAGGCTCCCTCTTATACAGGAGAATATATTATGGACCTACATGAAATCTTCAATCTCCTCTCTTAATTCACCCAATTCCTTAACATTTAGTAGGAATTACAGAAGCTAGTATGTGTCCATGCAAGGGGCCAATGTAGGATGTCTTCTAGAGTCACTCTAAACCTTATTATTATTTTTTGAGACAGGATCTTACTATGTAACTCTGGCTGGCCTACAACTCACTATATAGACAAGCTGGCCTCCATCTTAGAGAACCTTCAGAACAAAGAAGAGAAGAGTGCTTTGGCTTTCAATATCCATATATAATACAAAATTGAAAGCCTGAAAACTAGACAAGTCATACTACAAACAAGGAGGAGGAAAGGAGGAAAAAAAAGCTTGAAGGAGGAGAAGAAAACCATCCATTCACTAGTGATAAAGGTATTTGGGTTCTGGAAACCACAAAAAGGGGAAGCCCATATTGCCAGGGAACAAATGGAGGACACATGTGGAAAGGCTCAGGATAATCCGCACATCAGGCTTTACCAAACTGTAGGACGTTAGTTACAATGGGACATCCCTTTGGGTGGAGACCCAAGGAAAGATCTTAGGGAACATAATTTAGACAGAAAACACTAGGCCAGCTGAGCAAATTAAAAAACATAGAAGAAGAATTCAGAGATACAAGAGAGAGAATGAAATAACTCCAAAAAGGACCTAGAGGGATACATGACAAACATCAGAAAGAACTAAAGGAACGATTGAAAACTCCAGAAGACACTCAGAGGAGAAAAATAAAGAGAATTCCGAGAACTAAAGAGGAGAGAATTAAAAACCTTTAAAAGGACCTAGAGGGATACACATGACAAACTTCGGAAAGAAATAAAGGAGAAGATTGACAACACTCCCGAAAGAACTAGAGAGGATAAAAACAAACTCTGAAAGGGAACGTAGAAACACTGAAAGGAACACACAACGAAAGTAAGGAGGCACCAAGAAGAGTTAAGACAAGGGCCACCAAGAAGAGATTGAGACAGCTAAAAAAGAAAGAACACAAAGAAAACAAGGACTAAAAAAAAAAAAAAAAAAAAAAGAAAAAAATTAAATACTCATATCAAGAAAAGAAAGGAAAGAAAAAAAAAAAAAGCCCTCAGAAGCAGAATGGGAAGCAGAACAAAGAAATCAGATCTGGAAGATACAAGCTAGCAATTAAAAAGCTCAAGATAAATTATGAACAATTTAAAAATTTACAAGTGGCAACAACCAGGAAAGTATGGGACACTATGAAAACTGATTCAAAACCTGCATCATAGGAATAGGGACAGGAGAAGATCTTCAAGAGAATAGTATTGATCAGAATTTCAACAGAATATCGATGAAAATCTTCCCCAAACTAAAAATAGAAAAACCCATATACAAGAACACATAGGACCCAAATAGACAAGATCAGAAAAGAGAACACCAGACCCATGCCATATTCATAGTTATAAATGGCTTAGAGTGCCCAAAGAAAGACAACAATTCTGGGGGCTACAAAAGAAAAACAGTTCACTATACCAAGGGGAAACCCATCGAAATTACAACTAACTTCTCGTCAAACCATTAGAAGCAAGAAGAAGAACATGTAGAAAAGCTTCCTAGTGTTAAGGGACTATGGATGCCAACCCAGATACTTTACAGCAAAAATGTCAACTAAGTTTGAAGGAAAGAGAAAAATCTTCCACGACATTAACAAGATGTGGAATATCATGTTGGAAAATGCCATTCTTCAAGAAATACCTTGAAGCAATTCAAAGGGCAGAAAGAGAGGACAAAATCCTCAAAACACCTAGGAAATAACTAATAATAAACTAACCATCGGAGGCACAAATCAGAAGGCTAAGAAGTCCAAAATGGATATAAAGTGAGAGGAAGCAACATCCTCCTCTTCAATTATAATCTTAAATATCATTAATGGGTAAACTCCCAATCAAACGGCATAGACTGGGGGAGCATGGATTAGAAACAGAACCCATCTCATATGCTGTCTACAAGAAACCACTTAATTTTCAAATACAGGCACCAACTTAAGGTGAGAGGGATGGAAGAAGTAATTCCAAGCAAATGGTACCAAACAGAAGCAGGGTTTGTGCTCTTCTAATATCAGACAAAATAGACTTCAAAGCAAAAGAAATTCAAAAAGAGACAAAGAGGGCATTACATCTTTCATCAAAGGTAACAATTGATGATAAGATCTCACATCAGAATATATATGACACCAAACCTGGTGCACAAAACTTTTTAAGAGCAATTCTCCAGGATCCTCAAGGCACGAGATATACCCCTAGCACACTAATTGTAGGGGAACTTCAATACCCCATTAAGATCCACTAGACAGATCATCAGGACCAAAGGCTAAACCAGAGTACATCTGAACTAAACTGACACAATACACAAAATGGACCTCACAGACATCTATCAAATATTTCACCAAACACCAAGGAATAACTTCTTACTCAGCACCTCACGGAAACTTTCTCCAAAATAGTACCATTATACTGGGACACACGAAAAAAAACTCAACACATATAAAAAGATTGGAATATATCTCATGGCATTTATCAGACCACAGTGCAATAAAACTCAATATCAACACCATGATAACCCTACTAACCTATAGAACACATTGGAGTGACTAACAACACTCTCCTGAATACTGAAATGGGTCAGGAGAAAATAAAGAAAGAAATTAAAAAAACTTCCTGGAACTGCAATGACAATGATATAACGAACTCAGCAAAATCTATGGAACACTTTTAAAAGCAATCCTAAGAGGCAAAGTTTATAGCTCTAAGGTTCTACATTAAAAAACAGGAAAGGAGCATAAGTGAGATGTTCTAACACTACAGCTAAAATACTTGGAGAGACAATAACAGAATGAACCTAAACGCTAGCAGAAGGAATAACAAATCTAGAGAGCGAGTTCAATGAAATAGAAACAAAGAAACCATACCAAAAAACTCAATGATCCAAAGTTGGTTCTTTGAGAGGAATAAACAAGATAGACAGGGACCTCTACCGCAGTTAACCAAAAGAAAGAGGGAACAACTCCAAATCAAGAGACTCTGTGACAAAAGGGAAATATCACACAGACAAGGAAAAGATTCAGACAAATCATGGGATTACTTTAAAAACCTTAACTCGTATTAAGTTGAAACCTGAAGAAATGTGTATCGAGAGTATCTGAAATCCGGGAATCACCAAAGCTTAACTCAAGAAGAATCGTAACCAGCCTAAATTAGACCAATAATACAGGAAAGAAATCGAAGAGATGTAATAAGTAGCCTCCCAACCACAAAATGCCAGGCCGATGGTTTCACAAGCAGAATTTTTATACATATTTCAAAGATTAAACATGTCAATTACTCAAATTGTTTAGAAGGATACAAATGGAGGGAGTTCTCCTGATTCACTATCATGAAGCCAGCATCAACATCTAATTTACACGAAACCAGGAAAGTTACACCCACAAAAGGAGAACTAATAGCCCAATCTCCCTAATGAACAACAGATGCCAAAATTCTAACAGGATATCTGGCAAATCGTCATACAGACCCCGATCAAGAAAATCCACCACCATGAACCAAGTGGAAGTTCATATCCAGAGATCAGGACGGTCAACCTACGAAAATTCAATAAATATCAGCAAACATATAAATGGAGAAGGAATAAAAACCACCACCATCCATCTCAATTGAGTGAAGGAAAAAATCCTTTGAAAATTCCAGCAGTATCCTTCATGTTTTAAGTCCTAGAGGGAATTGCTGGAGGGGATCATTCCTCAATGTACTTCAAAGCCGATATACCGAGGCAAACCCACAGCCAATATCATCCTAAATGGGGAAATGACCAGAATCATTCCCCTTAAGGGTAGGGTACCTGGCAAGGCTTCCCCTATCGACTCCTTTTCATATAGTGTGGAAAAACCACTTCTGGCTAAGGCAAGAGTCAATGGAAAGATATTAAAGAAGTTTAATTGGAAAAAGAGGACGTCAAAGCTATCCCTTTTTTGGCTGATGATATGATTGTCTACCCTAAGGGATGCTAAGATCCAGAAGAAAAAGACTCACTAGAACCAATTAAGAGCTTCCGGTAAAGTGGCAGGATACAGGAAAATTAATCTAGAAAATCCAGTAGCTTTCTTACACCAACAACAAGCAAATGCAAAAGTAAACTACAGGGCTGGAAGGGATGGCCCTATGCGGTTAATTGAGCGCGACGCTCTTTCAGAGGACCGCGGGGTTCGGTCCCTAGCACCCATGGTGCGGTGAGAACCGTCTGTAACTCCAATTCCAGGAGAACTCCCAGTTCCAGGGGAATCGAGTACCCTCTTCTGAATCAGCGGCTTGCATCGAACGGGTGCACAGATATGCATGCAGACAAGTACATTCATACACATACAAATATAAAAATTAAATAAAAATTAATAAAAATTTAAATTTCAGAAGAAAAGAACACAGGAGACCTTCCCACTCGTAAAAGCCTCAAAAACAATAACATACCTAGGAACACACCTAAACAAAGACACCAAGGATGCTCCTACAACAAAATTTTAAACGCCTGAAGAAGGAAATTGAAGATGACATCAAAATATTGAAAGACCTCCAATGCTCATTGATTGGGGAAAATAAATATACGTAAAAAATGCCATCCTACCCAACTAGTGGTTTAACAGTTTATGAATCCCATCAAATCCCCAAGAGTTTGCTTCACAGGCCTTGGACAAGATCCTCAATTTCATTTGGTAAAACAAAGACCCCGTATAGGACCAGCCCTGAGCAAAAAGAAGCAATACAGGGGGGGATCGCTATACAAGACACCAAACTACACTACAAAGCTATAGTCATAAAAAACAGTTGGTACTGGGAACAAAAACAGACCATTTGATCAATGGAATAAAACTGAGATCCAAACCTGAGCACATGCAGTTTCATCCACCTCATATTTTGACAAGGGGGCCAAGTAAACACAGTGGAGAAAGGACAGCATCTTCAGTAAGTGGCGTGTTGGCAAAAACTGGATCCACTTGCAGAAGAATGAAAAATTAAACCCCTACATCTAACCCAGTACAAAAGTCAACTCCAGATGGATTAAAGTCTTTAATGTGAAACCCCAAACTCCTGAGGTGATTGAAGAGAAACTTGGCAGCAGACTAACAGAGACATAGGATAGGAAAAGCTTCTATAAGTCAGACAGGCCAGCTGCACAAGAAATAGATCGACAATTGACAATATGGGATCTCATTAACTCAAAAGTTTCTGTGAATCAAAGGAACAATAAAGGAAGTGGGAAGGAAAACCACAGAGTGGGAGGGAAAACTTCACTTCGGCAGATCATCTGACAAAGCATTTAATTTCCCGATGCTGATAACTACTCAAAGAACAAGAGAAGAAAGAAGAAGCAGATGAATCAGATAAGATGGCGCATAGATTGAATTAGATTGACTATTTATCAGGAGGAGGAATTTAGGAGTGGCCAGAGAAACATCTTTAAGAGTGTTCAACATCATAGTATATTAAGGAAATGCTTAAATACGCGGATCTTGTGTGTATGATTTTAGGGCTCCATATGATCTGGTCCCTATGGTAGATCTAGGGTTATATATGATGATACCATGTGCTGGTGAGGTTGTGGGGATAGGGGAACAATCATCCACTGATGGTGGGAATGTAAACTTTTACAGCCACTGTGGAAAGCAAGTGTGGAGAACCTCAGAAAGACTCAAAATGAGCCTGTCCATTGACGACCCAGTCATACCACTCTGGGTTATATACCCACCAGACTCATTTTATCTGGGCCAAGAGATACATGCACAGCCTATGTTTATTGCAGGGCTCTGTTCACAATAGCAAAAAGGTGGGACCAGCCCAGGTGCCCCTCAACTGACAAGTGGTTTAGAAAAAATGTGGTACATGTATACAATGGAGTTTTATGCAGCTCTGTATAGAGGGGGACACATTATAAGCTTTGCAGGTAAATGGATGTGAGGGTAGAAACGATTATGTTAAGTGAAGTAACACAGTCCCAGAAAAAACAATGACAGATGTTGTCCCCTCATATTGTTGGACTGCGTAAGATCTAGTGCCAATATCCCAGTTATAAATGTTTCTTTTGGAGAGGGATGCATAGTAAAGAACAACAACAGAAAGTACTGAATCAGAAAAAACTGACTGATGGGTGAAATTGGGAAGGGTGGGAGTGGGGAGAGGGACACATGTGTATTTTCGATTAAGGCATATTTAAATGACATGAGTTCTTCAACCCAGTATTCCCGTTTGACCAGACAACTGGTCTTACAGTTTACAGGGTGTTTTAGGATTTATTAAAAGTAAATATGTGTGTATATTAAACAACTTTGGTTTACAGGCTCTGGTAAAAGCAGTAATGCATCTGAGTTAGATGGAGATATAAATCGCTGTTTGTCCCACGATTTGTTTTACTTAAAATCTGGATAACAATAACCTTGGGATTAAAATATACAAACGTTCTCTATATTTCTCTGTTGTACAGTACACCTTGTAGCATTCTCTTTCACCTGATAAGATGATTTAACCCGTAAAAATTAGAGTTTGCTTTCCAAGTTAGATCAACATACAGTTCACCCAAAAGGGGCATGGGTGTGGTATTTTGATGAAAGCGGGTGCCTTGAATTCACCCTACTAGGTATGTATATACAAACTGGGTTTTTTCTGGAACATCATGGGTTCAAAAAAAAAACCTAAAATAAGGGGGGATACATGATCGAGATTATGAAAACTTTTTGTCAAAACATTGCAATTCAAATCTTAAACTAACTATGGGAAAGATGGTTGGTGTGTTCCCAACAGGGTCCAGAAATGTCACCAACTTAATGGGCTGAGAAAGAAAAGATAGCAGGCTTTTGGGCACTGGTAGAAGGATGTACCAGGAAGTGCCAAGAGAAAGGTTGACCTGTCTGAAACATTGAAAGGAAGAAAAGGCCTCAGACTGCTACAAGCAAAGCGCCTTTGTGGATCCTACTTGTAACACTATTTATAATGAGTCCTAAAAAAAACTTACCTTCTAGGAGCAACAAAGGTTTTAATGAGAAGACTCTTCTTAGACCCCCCATTAGAAAGGGGAGATATGATGATGATGAGGTCGTTCTCTCACTGTAAATTGGCGACAATTAAATTATATGAGGTTTAATCTCTTATAAAACCGTGGCAAAATGCCTTCTTTAAATGAAATAATAGGGACAAAGGAACTGTGGGAAAGGAATTTTACTCTATTCAGAACGCAAATATAATAACATACATAAAGTTCCTTAAGCTATTGCACTTTAAGGCAAATTATTCATACAAGGATGACTTGACATCAGCAAATGGATTATTTCTACCAAGGAGATGTTTGGCCAGGGGATTCAAGCCCCCGACAGTTTTGAAGGTAAAGGTCCTTGCTCTAAACTGGGATTACCTGAAGAAGGGAGGCGATAAGGCTCTGCTGTCGAAGGCCTGATGCAATCATGGGAAAGATGTTAATTGAGACCACACATGCAGTTGTACAGATGGCCTCTGGAATACCGAGAGTGTTACCAAAAGTCCACTAACCAATAAGCAAGTATGGGGTCTCTTGAGCAAGAGGACTCCTCTGTCAGTACCAGACTTACAGGACTCACGTGCTTGGAAATACTGTGCAGCGAGGCAGCCATATGCCTGCATAACCCAAATCTAATTGTGGACGTATTGGTCTCTCTTGGAGGGAAATGAAACCCCGGTGGATCTACAAGAAGATCGTCTTACATCTCTGAACTTGGGTTTATGAGATGTTATAAGTTCCAGCAGTAAGACCTGTGTTATTTACAGAAAAGAAATGTATTCATTGATTAGCATACCATCCATACATGTTTGTCTATACCAANCCAAAAAAAAAAAAAGCCCACTTGGGGGGTGGTATATGCCTGACCTAGCCCACGCCCCGGTACCTGCTTGAGTGACTTCCGGCCAGCCCGCACAAAGGTGCAGAGGCACCGACCCAAACCTCAGAAATTTAGATGTTAAAGAGAATCCAGTAAGGACTCGGAAAACTAGGCCCATGCAAAGAGAAAGAATGTGTAGCAGCACTGTGTTGTGCAGCTGTGGGATGGGCCAATCTTGTAAGAGATGAATTTGCATTTAGTTCAGGAGCGCTCCCAGGAGAGTACTGAAGACATGACCTGCTTTCTTCTGCCTTGTGGTTATACAGGAAATTGACAAAGAACTGATAGGCAAAACACAATCAACAGTTGATAATTTGGGGAATTCTCACTTCATGCAGATTGCAAAACACAGTACAATTAAGAGAGTCACTGTCAGAGAGTGTGTTCTAATGGTAAGTCACGAACAACAGGGTAAGCTCTGGATTCTGCTTCAGAAGGATCAAGATATCGGAACACTTAGTCACACGAGGTGCTGTGTGATGCAGACTCCCTCGTCACCTCAGCAGAAGCCTATGGGGAAAACACGGTGATTCCCCTATTCCCCATGGATTTTAACAAAAACTGGGTGCTGGCTTGTGTCAGCCACTTTCTTCTGAGTCCCTTGAAGAGAGAACTGCATGTTTTCTTTGTTCTGTGAATGTCGTACTTTGCGTTGACCTTCCAGTGTTACTTCTAGTCTTCCATTCTCATAAACTCTCCTGCTCTGTTTACTTTGAGTCTTGATTCAATTTGATGGAATTTTGTGTAATTTTTTTCTTATATGTTCTTGTGAGAGAATAACACAATTTTTGAAGGTAAATGGATGGAAGTAGAAGATATTATGTTAAGTGAAGTAACACAGTCGCAGAAAAACAAACGACGAATGGTATCCCTCATCTGTGAATGCTAGCGCCAATTACCTAGTAGTAAGTATTTCTTGTGTAGGGCTCCTTGAGGTTTTTTCCAAGTAGCTGGGAGTGGGGCGTATTCAAAAGAACAATAGAAACAGAAAAAACTGCATCAAAGAACTCACTGAAATGGTGAACTTCTGCTTGAAACAGCCAACTTCTATATCAAGAATTTTGAGAAAGACTGAGAAAAAGATGAAAAACATGTTTGGCAGAATGTATGAGCTCTGGTGGGGTGGGGGCTGGGGAGGGGGACATGGGTCTAGATTTGATTTGTAACATAATATTATACAAAAAAATATATAAAACAATTTTAAAAAGAAAAAGAAAGATAACATCATGAAATTTGCAGGTAAATGGATGGAACTAGAAGATTTCATGCTAAGTGAAGTAACACAGTCCCAGAAAAACAAAAGGCAAATGGTATCTCGCATCTGTGGATGCTAGTACCAAGTACCTAGTTGTAAGACAAACCTAGCAACGTTAGTGTTATATTTCTCATGATCTAAAGACAACTGTGCTCTTATATTGTGAATCCCTAAACAGGTTCTAGAGCTGACCTAACATTTATTTTTAGACCTTGGATTTTTAGTATACAATGGAGGGTATGTGTGCACCTTTTAGAGTAATATGGGATTAAAATGGAAAGATGCAGATCAAGAAAAATGACATGGAAGTAACATACAGTTTGTTTCCAAATGATACAATGTTAATATAGGTGCAATATAACAGGCTGGTGCAACTTAGCCTTTCTGGGAGCTTAACGACCATACCTGATGTCCATACCAATTTGGCTGAGGGACCTAGGGGATAACTTTGTTCCTTGCCTTCAGAGGTCAACCAAGTCTTAGGGGACTATGCATGCGAGCATCTCTTGAAATGTCCTGCAAATGTGGGTCACCATTCTTCCTGTTCAGGGAGGTCTTGGAGAGCCACTAAGGGGACTTCAGCCAGTGTCCATTCTATAAAGAGGAAAGTCTGATCATTCTTCAGAAAAGGAAGCCTGGTCTAGCAAGTCCTGATTTTGTCCTCGAGTGGATGGAACTGGTGGATGAGGAGCTGAAAGGAGAAAGGGTCTCCCACCCTCCCCCCCCCAATAAAAACCTGAGATATCCCTGAGGATCAGATCCTCAACTGACCTCAAGAAAACAAAAACCTTGGTTAATCTGGGCTAACTGAGTGGCATTAAGCATCCAAAAGGAAAGTAGGACCAGAAATAAATAATCACTAAGACCAGAGAAACTGTCCTGCAGACATAAAACTTGAGATCTTGGTAAAAAAGACAAAAAGAAAAGAGAGAGAGCACTGTTGTTTGGCCTGTCTTCAATTTTTACAGGTAGGTACATCTGCTCTGTGGCTGCCACTGCATTTGGCACTCCTCAAAGACATGAGACACAGCTTTTTAACCTTCCATTGTGGACTGAGGACTGCTGAGATACCCATACCCAGCTCATGGACTAAACAGCTAAGGGGATTTCAGCCTTGTCAGAATATGGACTGCCATTGTTGGACTACCTGGATGTATCATGGAGGCCAGTGCAGGGGGATCAAGACAGGATGTGTGCTTACTGGATTTTATTTGGGGGACCATGGGAGGGAAAGACCCCAATGTGGAGCACAAGTGCAGGATTGATGGTTGTTTGGGCTTGCCAAGGAGGAGCCTTCAAGCACTCCCTTAAGGAAAACATGACATGTTTTAGGAAAAAAAAAAGTCCTCCTATCTAACTGTATATATTTATGTATATATACTGAAGCAATACAAGTTGGAGAGAACAACAGCAACAAAAGAACTGAAAAAAAATACTCCGGAAAGACTTAGAAAAAAATGCAGGACATATATGGCAGAGTGCAGGGACTCGGGTGGGGTGGGGGGCATGGAAAGGGAAGTGACTCTAGATTCGATTGAGAAATGATGTATGACTTATGAAAAAAGTTTAATAACAATAAAAATAATGAAATAAAGAAATGAATGCAAAAAAATAATTAAGTCCAGTAAGCACACATCCTATCCTGATACTCCTGTACTGCCCTCCATGATACAGCCCAGGCAGTCCAACGATGGCAGTCCAAGGGAAAATAAAGTGATGTTCTGCATGAGACAGTCATCCCATGAGTGATTCTAATTACTCTTTAAAAGATACCCTTTAATATAACCATGTCCTACCTCACACAACTTTTGTTGCATTATTAAATTTGATATGCTGCATTTTTATTTTTCAATTTAAAATTTTCTATTACAGATCTGTATTAGTCAGGGTTCTCTAAAGAAACAGAAGCAACAGGATGAATATATAACTATATACAATTTATTGATTTGCTCACGTGACAGAGCTCAAGTAGTCCAACAGTAGCGCCGAACTGGAGAGGCTGAGAATCCAGGGAACTACTCAGTCTGCAAGGCTGGATGTCTCAGTAGTCCCAATCTGGTGTGAAGGCCCGGTGGATTCCAGGAGATCTACTGGTCTCGGTACACGCTGGGATCCGAAGGGTTGATCACAGCAGCAAGACAAACTCACCAGTGAGAGAGAGGCAAGCCGTAGGAAAAAAGGGACCAGCTCCCTCTGCCGTGGCCCTTTTATACTGCCTGCTGGAAGAAGGTAACACCCACATTTGGGGTGGGCCATCCGGGTTGAGGTGGTTCAATCTGAAGATCCTTTTCTCTTATTTGTTCCTTAGTCCAGTCAAGTTGACACCCAGGATTAACCATCACACCATGTGATTTCTTCTTTGACCAGAATATTCTAAATATGAGGGTATTTGGCATATATTATTGTTATTTGATTTTTAATTTAATTGTATCATGGTTAGAAAACATTCCACAGCAACTTCTTTGATTATTGTTTAAGAATTTCATACATGCATAAAATGCATTTTGATCAGATCCACCCTTCTGTCCCTCTTCTCCAATTCTTCCCCCATCATCCCCACAACTTTTCCCTCTCAACTTCATGTACTCTTTTTTTTTCAACCCACTAAGTCCACCTAGTGATGATAGCATATGATAAGAATAGGCCCATCTACTGCAGCATGGCTAGCTTCCCAAAGGTTGCATCTGGCCCTCTTCTCCAAAAGCCATCAGCTCCTCAGCTGGGATTCTTATGACCCCTTCTGTTCTAGTTTGTCTTCCATTGCTGTGTTTAGTCACAAAAAGTTGGTTCTGACCGACACCAACTTGGGGAGAAAAGGGTTTATTTAGCTTACATCTCCTGGGTCACAGTTCATCACTCAGAGAGCCCAAGGCAGGAACTCAGGGCAGGAACCTGGAGGCAGGAGCTGAAGCACAGGCCATGGAGGAATGCTGCCCACTGGCTTGCTCCCCTGGCTCATGCCCAGCATGCCTTCTTATACCGTACACAACAACCTGCCCAGGGTGGCACCACTCATTGTGGGCTGGGCCCTCCCACATTGCCTGACAATCAAGACAATACTCCACAGACATGGCCACAGGTCAATCCAATGGAGCCAATTCCCCAATTGAGGCTCCCTCAACCCAGGTATGTCAAGTTGACACTAAAGCTATCCAGCACAATTGACCCCTTGTCAACTTGACACACAAAACACATCACTATTAAACCACCACCTTTCCAGTTCTTATCCCCAAAGTATGATGTTAACATTAATCACAACTTAAGACAGTGCAACCTTAAAAGCCCCACAGTCCTTAAAATGTCCAAATGCTTAAAAGTTCACAGTCCATTAAAAGTCTCTTAACTGTGGGCTGCTGTAAAATCTAAAACAAGTACTGTCTTATTTCAAAGGGAAGAATCAAGCACACTCAAACAAAACTTGTGCAAAGCCTCAACTTCTCTCCATGACCCCTGCAGTCCTGGGGTCTTCAGTGCAACTGAGGTGCACTTCCACCAATGTTCTTTCCTTACCTCTCACAGTGCCAAGCCTCAGCTGCTCTCTGTGACCCCCTCAAATTTCAACACCGGAACCATATAGGAGACTCTTACATGTTACCAAGTCCTGCTTCTGGCTTGAGATGGAGGCTCAGGCCCCTTCTGGAACATTGCTTCTGTGTGCTGACCCTGAAGAAATTCTTCCCAGAAGATTTCACCACAGTGATGCTGGTCTCTTGTTACTTACGGCTGGTTTTTCAGCCCCAGCTAACCAGTATCAATTGTCCCAGTACAACAAAGATTTCACTTCAAGTTCTGGTCTCTTGTTACAGCTGATTCTTCAGCCTCAGCTGACCAGAACCCACAGATTACACAGTCCTGATGATCTCTGCTCCCCTTTGAAACTAGAAACTTCACAAGCCAGGCCTCCATCTTCTACAACTCTTTCAGCAAAACTTTTCCAAGTTCCACAGCCACGATCTTTAGGCATTCAATGATTTTTCTAGCCCAAAGTTCCAAACACTTCCACAATCCTGCCCCAAAACACCAAGGTCACGTCTGTCACAGCAATACCCCACTCCTGGTACCAATTTCTGTTCTAGTTTGTCCTCCATTGCTGTGACAAAACACTCTGACCGACACCAACTTGGGGAGGAAAGGGTTTATTTAGCTTACATCTCCTGGGTCACAGTTCATCACTCAGGGAGCCCAAGGCAGGAACTCAGGGCAGGAACCTGGAGGAAGGAGCTGAAGCACAGGCCATGGAGGAATGCTGAACACTGGCTTACTCCCCTGGCAAATGCCCAGCATGCCATCTTATACCATACACAACAACCTGCCCAGGGTGGCACTACTCATTGTGGGCTGGGCCCTCCCACATTGCCTGACAATCAAGACAATACTCCACAGACATGGCCACAGGCCAATCCAATGGAGCCAATTCCCCAATTGAGGCTCCCTCAACCCAGGTATGTCAAGTTGACACTAAAGCTATCCAGCACACCTTCCTCAATCATCCTGGGATCTCGGTCGGTTTGATCTTGTGCAAATCTTATGCATGCAGTCACAGCCACTGTGAGATCATGTACAATGTACCATGTCCCTGTCATGCCAGCAAATACTGCTTCACTGTAGGCAACTGGCTCTTAAAATATTTCTGCCCCCCTTCCACTATTATGATCCCTGAGCCTTGGGAGGAGAAGGTGTGATACAGGTGTTCCATTTAGAGCTGAGCATTCCACATCCTCTTATTCTTTGCCCCTTGACCAGTTGTGGGTCTATTAATAATCTCCATCTACCACAAAAGGAAACTTCTGTGATGAAGAACGGGAGATACACTAATCTATGAGTATGAAGACATGACATGGGAGCAGGTTATTACTGTGTCCGTTTAGCAGAATAATGGTTCATAGCATTAAGTGATCCCCTAGGACCTATGACCAAGCCAGCCACAGGTTTTTTGGAACCAGCTAATAGTATGAATTCCATCTTGTAGAAGAGGCTTTACATTCACTCAGAAGTGATCAGTTATTCCCATATATTATCTGTTACTCCCATGACATTCATGCCACTATTTGACCACTGGGCAGAACTTGCCAGGACAGTCATTATTGCTGCCCCCAAGATTCAAAACTGGGTGAGACTTCTCAATTTTTTTGGTTATTCTTTGAGAATTTCGTGTTTTTGGCATATTCAGGCCCCCTCCTCCACTTCTACCCCCACTTTATTCCCTCCCCCTGATTTCACGTCCTCTATTATTTTCCTCTATTTAAAGGCCTATCAAGTCTAATTTGGGTTCTCCAAGTGCTCATGTCTGTGTGCCCACCACTTGGCGTCTGGTCATCCTAACACATGTCACACAGTTAAAGAAAACCGACTCTTCCTCTCCCCACAGGCATTAATTGCCAATAGTTCTGTAGCTCAGCCTAGGGCTTCTAAGACTTTTGATTACTTTTCACTCCCAGGAGCATGCATAAAAACTTCGAGCACCACAAAAGCTAGCCAATGGGTTTGAAGCTTCTACATGAGTACCAGTTTGATTTCTCTGTGTTTGATAATTGACTCATATATGTGGGATCTTTTGTTGAATGTTTTATGTGTTTCATACATAATTTGTCAGCCAGTCATAATTGCCATTATACCCGCTTCTCCCTTGCCTCCCTCAGCTTCCCTGCCCCAGAGTTCATACCTTCAGCAATTTGTGCCAGAGTCCATTGAGCCAAATTCCTCTCCCCACTGATGAGTATAGTGCACAGTACCACAACTGGACACACACAGAAATGGTCTGTGAATTGCTCATGCCTAGGTGACACATCTACAATGCAAGCATTGTAGAACAAGGACCCAAGCATTGTAGAACAAGAACCCAAGAATACATCAACTACCTCTTAACTCTGGTTAAGGAAGCTCTTCCATGCAACAAGAGACCAGGAATCAAAAAGGGCCTGAACAGTGCAGATTAGGAGTCTGCAGAGTGTGGTTCCATGGACAGGCTGCCTATATTCAGCTTCACCCACCCAGGGCTAAGGAAATATTGTAGAAGAGGGGGCAGAAAGATTGCAAAAGCCAGGAAGGTGATGCAAGACCAAACAAGAAATGAATCCTGCAAGCTCCTGGGACCCGGTTCATATGAACACATGTGGTGTCTTTAACAATAGGGTCTTACCATCAACTTCTGGAGAGTAACCAAAAGCGATGGCAATAGCCTGCAATGTTGGCGAGGAGGTCTATGGAAAACCATGGAAACAGGTGACCCATACCTGCCAATGGGTTTTGATTTGATAGCCTTTGCTGCCTAGAAGAGGCATTATCTCCTCTTATAGGGTAAATCGTTTTAAAATCCTTTTATATGTGGATATATAAATATTTTAGGAATCTTCTATAGTAGTAGGTTATATATGGCTTTTCCTTATGAAATATTTTGAAATATATTAAATCTACTTAAAAAGACAAGCCCATGGCCTGTTTCTTGAATGCTTTATAATATCTTGTTTTGCAGTGTTGGAGATCAAATCCAAAACCTCAAGAAGGCTAGAAAAGCAGTCCCCTGCTGAGCTACATTCTTATGGCTTTAAATGATTGACTATTTTGCCACTGTTGGTATAAGGCAAGTTTGGCTATGTTGTTAGAAGTCTCATCATCCTTACTAATTTTTTGTCTGCTTCTGACAAATTCCAAGGAAGTGGTGAAGTATTGAATTTCTATCATATATGACCAT
Organism: Rhizomys pruinosus; assembly: GCA_009823505.1. Lineage (NCBI taxonomy): Eukaryota > Metazoa > Chordata > Mammalia > Rodentia > Spalacidae > Rhizomys > Rhizomys pruinosus. Next base: position 58,440 of record VZQC01001088.1, on the reverse strand, counting down.
TTATTTTTTCTTATGTGTTACGAAGCACTGCTGTTTAGGACTACAAGTTTGTGTTCACTGTGTCAGCTTGATGAACCACTCCTTTGTCTTCATATCATGCTGCCTTGTTTTGAAGGTTACTTTGTCTGCATTAACATAGCACAGCAGTTCTTCAGTTCTTTTGTTTTTTTCAAAGACTTATTTTATCAATTATTTGTGTGTGTGGGAGCACGCACGCACGTACACCCATGTATGCCTGAGGGTCACTACAGAGGCCAGCATGGTATCAGATCACCTGGAGTTGGAGTTACAGGCAGATGTGATCTGTCTGACAACTATACTGGGAAATGTACTCAAATGCTCTAGAAGAGCAGCAAGCACTTTTTTTTAATTTTCATTTTTTAATTGATGCTTTGTGTATTTCATACATCATTTTCCAATTCAGTTCAGGCATATTTCCCTTTCTCTTCCCTCCACCCCACCGCACCCCATCCCAGATCATGCATTCTGCCATAACTGTCCTGCATCTTTCACTCAGTTTTTTTTTTAATTTTTTAACAATAAGTGATAATTTATGAGTACAAGCATCCTTCATGTAAAACCAGTTTGCAATCAGTTGTGCCCAAACCCACACAGCCCATGGGTCCCACCATCCAGCAGGGGAGGCTTGTATGTTCAATCAAGTTGATCAAATGAGTGTCCAGACTATATTGCTGTAGTTTCACCTTTCACCCCAAAGCAGCAAACTGCTGAGCCATCTGTCCAGCACCATGCATGCTCACTCCAACAGGGGCTATGACAGTGTTTCCTGTTCATGTGCATCATCATAAAAGAACATTCTTCTATACACAAAAGTATCCATGCGGTGGGAAAGAAAAGTGACTGGACATCTCAACATCAGTAAGGACACGATCTCCTAAGATTTGATTTGGACTGTCTCTCTAGCCTCACATGGGTACTCTCTCCTGAGACTCCATGCCTTGGCCACACTAGCTTCAGATTTCAGGTTTCATATGCAGTACCATGCCCCACTCCTGAACCGACTCATTGGTACCTTCTGTCTTTTCTTTCCAGGCAGGAATAAATGTAAGTTTGACAAAGGTCCCTTCCCTAATTGCAGTTATTCTTCACCACAGTGTTGTGTTCATTTTGTTCATGATTGTAATCTGAATTATTTAAACTCGTTTTTCACTTTTTTTATTTTATGTGTATGAGTATATTGCCTACATGTGTATAAGTTTACTCATGTCATGCAATGCATGTGGAGGTCAGAAGGAGGCTTCAGATCCCCTGGAAATGGACTTACAGACAGTTGTTAGTTCCCATGTGGGTGCTGGAAATTGAACCCAGGTCCTCTGCAAGACCATCCAGTGCTCTTAACCACTGAGCAATCTGTCCATCCCCGTAAACATATATTTATATAAATGCAAATATACACGTGTATATATGTAACTATTTTTATCTCTTCCTCATCTTACCAGGTTTTAAGCCACACAAGGAGGGAGAACTTATACAGCATATCACCATAAAGATATTTAACTTATTTTGCCATATGGAAGTAGAGATTAATGAATAATTCTTGTGCGATATTTATGAAAGAAATTGCTCATGTAAAAGTTTCCCATCTGTATGGGTAAGTTTCCTGCTCATGGTGACAGCATCCGACCAAAACAAATAAAAAGGAGAAACATTTGTTTTGGCTGTGATTTCAGATGCTTCAGTCCTTCGTGGCAGGGAAGGCTTGATGGAGCAGCACAGCTCACCTCTTAATGGGCCAGAGGCACAGAAAAGGCGGTACACTCAGAATCCTGTCTCCTTCCTCTTATTCCATCCAGGCCCAAGTCCACGGATGTTGCTGCCCACATTCAGAGTAGGTTTCCTCCCTCCATTAGTTGTCTGTGGATATACCCTCACAGACACACCCAAAGGGGCACCATCTAATCTCGTCAGTGATTCTAAGCCCAGACAAGTTTATCAACATACCTTGTAATGGTTTGATTTATAATTTTAGTGGGGTGGGGGATTCTTTTTGAGACAAGGTCTCTCTATAGCCACAGCTGGCCTGGAACTTATTATGTAGATCAAGTTGGCCTCCATCTCACGAGATCCACCTTCCTCTGCCTCCTGAGTGCTGGAATTAAAGCGTTTGCCACCACTATGGGCTCAATTATTTCTTATGGTAGTGCAAAAGGATTATGCATTCACCAGAAACCAGAATTCAAAATTTGAATTTTAATCTGTTCCCAGGTTGGTGGTATGTGATAAATCGCTCTCTAGCAAGTCTGGGCAGTGGCAGTAAACCACAGATGCCAGTCATCCACGGTCTCACAAGGGGAGGTAACACACACTCTACTGTCCACCCTGTCGCTAAGCAAAGTGGTTAGATCTATTTAGAGCATTTCAGTGTATGATATTTCTAATTTTATGTGATTATTGGGATGCCACCCACAGGAAATGCAGAATTGTCTATATACTTGAATATAATGAGCACTATACATACGGATTATATACACACACGGAAACATCCCAGTCTTCAAAGCCTACTACTTCTGGCTGGAGAGATGGAGGTTAAGAGCGCTGACCGCTCTTGCAGAGAAACCGGGTTCTATCCCCAGCACCCACATGGCGGCTGAGAACCGTCTTTAACTCCAGTTCCAGGGGAATCCGACACCCTCTTCTGACCTCCGCGGCATTGCGCGATACGGGTGCACAGACCTACATGCAGACAGTACATTCATACACATACAAAAATAAACAAACAAATAAATAAAATAAAGTGAAATAAAAAACAAAGCCTACTACTTATGCATGGGACATTGAAAAAGAGTCTTCCTGTCTTGATTACCTGGTTTTGGAAGCTTACACTCTCTTCTACTGCAATTTCGAGTCACATACTTTTTTTTTTTTTTTTTTTTTTTTT
>VZQC01001088.1:35953-55536 GCA_009823505.1 Rhizomys pruinosus | reverse complement strand
CTGTAGCCCCAGCTGTCCTGGAATTCGCTCTGTAGACCAGGCTGGTCTTGAGCTCACAAAGATCCGCCTGCCTCTGCCTCCCAAGTGCTAGGATTAAAGGCGTGCGCCACCACGCCCCGCCCGGCAACACATACAACATTTAATTGGTGTGTTTTGCTCCCTGGAACACAAATAAGGAAGAGTAGTCCAGTGTTTTTAACTGAATTGAACTAAACTACACAATCCCGTTCATCATCTGTGCTTATATTAAGAACATGCCTAATGAGAACAGGTGGGGTCTTGCTCTTCAGGGCTTTTCTTGTTGTTTGGTTGGGTTTGTTTTTTTCTTTATGAAGTCTGCAGAACTTCCCATTTCAATCCCATTTCCACAAGGCTGTCCCAAGAATAAGCCTTGCCTGCCCCCTTGTGGCCTGCTTGCTCATCTGGCAGAAGAAGAATTGATTTTTGTTTAAGGATTGAAGTCTTAAATTATACTTTGTATGTGTTGCTTGAGCATTTCATACATGTATACAATGTACTCTGATAATATCCACTCCCCCTCTCCTCCAAAGCTTCCCAGACTCCCCACACCATGTTCTTTTCCCAACTTTATGGCTTCTTTTTAATCCATTGAATCCAATTCGCACTACACGTGGGTCTGGGGTCATCCACAGGAACACGGCAACCTAAAAGGGTCCAGTCCACATCCTCGAAGAGCACTGCCTGTTCCTCCCCAACACCTATCAGCTACCAAAACCAGCTTTACCAGGGTAAAGATCCCATTTATCTTTATCATGAAAAATAACTAGCTCATTTTATTTTATCATGAAAAAAAACTAGCTCATTTTATTTAAAATACTGATCAATGGCCGAGGCAGGCACAGGAATACAGACATTAATGATGTCTTCTAAATGCCCCTGCCTCTCCTGTTGGCTCTGTCATCGTCTAGGATGGAGTGAGAGATATGGTGGGGCACAGAAGCAGGTAAATGTTTACAGGGTTGACATTTTAAACTTCATTTGTTCATGCTATGGTTTCCCCCACAGATAGTCCCTGAAAATCCTGGCATCAGATTTTGAGAAAATGAAAGTTTCAAGTACTCTAAAACTCAACCAACCGAATGTTAAGCTGGGGGAGGGGTGGGGATGGGGGTGCATAACTTTAATCCCAGCCCTTGGGAGGCAGTGCCAAGTGGGTATCTATGAGACAGAGGCCAGCCTAATTTACATAACAAATTCCAGGACAGCTGGGGCTAACTAAAATAACACACACACACACACACACACACACACACACACACACACGGCAAGTAAGTGAGGGACCAAGAGAGAGGACTACAGAAAAGTAAAGAGATATTTTAAGATATTCTTTTGAATTTTATTTTTCAGGTTACAATCCAGTCAAGGCATAAATATTAGCCCACTGAAAACCAGAAAAGCTACAGAGATTGTCATCAGTAATTATTGAAACTATTTGTGTGTGCGTGTGTCTATATGAGTGGATTGCAGTCCCACAATGCTAAATGTCACAGTCTCCAATGTGGATTGCAGCCTCACAATGGTAAATGCTACACATTGTGGCCACAAGATGGTGATACAACATAATCTTTCTTTTTCTTATGCTGGTGACAACAATTTTTTTTTTTTTAAAGAAAGAAACATGGTTTTCAATCAAGGTCATTTTGTTCCTACATGCATAAGAGGTTTAACTTAGTTCTTCTTGGAACATAATGATAACTCTGGCTTTAAATGATTCTACATGTAGAACAGAAAATGTGCTTGTCAGGGAAAACATGTATCTTAAAGAAATTGTTAGGATACAAAACAATTTACATAGTGTAACAGCCTACACTTGTAGAGTCCTGGTATCGCCATGTTCTGGGGACCCCTGATGTACAGATGTGAAGGTCTTTTGGAACCAATCATTGTTGTCATAGTGTCCAAGTGAGTCTTTGTGTAAGATGGTTTTAAAGTCTTCCTCTGTCACTTTGTCTCTTCTGTATTTTTTGTATAAATTTCTCACCCTATGTTTCTGTGTTATCTAAGAGTTTTACATAATAGTTTAATATTTCATAATATAACACTTTTTCCTTGTCTCTGTGGCTTCCCAGATTTAACCTCCTAGAAATTATTGACATAAATCACAACCTTTTACAGTGTCTATATGTGTATGTTACATCTATGAAATATCTATATTCAGATAAAACTACAGTCATATCAGGTCAATGTGGTACAAATGAAGTCAAATTTTAAGCATAGACTCAGTTTTTATAAAAGGTTACATCAACAATTCTATTTGATGAAATTATCTATCTATAAGATAAATTGTATTTTCCCCCACAAATGGTAAACGTGTGCGCATACACGCACGCGCACACCTGTGGCCCTAATAGTCAAATGTCATATTATCACTTAAGAATTGAGCACCGACCGCTCTTGCAGAGGACCCAGGTTCGATCCCCAGCACCCACATGGCAGCTGAGAACTGTCTGTAACTCCAGTTCCAGTAGAACTCCAGTTCCAGGGGAATCTGACACCCTCTTCTGACCTCCGTGGCATTGCATGACATGGGTGCACAAACCTACATGCAGACAGTACATGCATACACATACAAAAATAAATAAAATTTTAAAAAATTTTAAAGAATTTATTCACATTTTTTATCATCTTACTAATAAGACTTTCAAAGGAAAAGGAGAAACAAAAGAAAGGGTAATAAAAATCCCAGAACTAAAGGGCTGAGATTTGTAGACGGAGAGGGGATCATTTAACACTGAAATCAACAAGAAACTCAAATCTTACCAAGACCTATTAATGGATTCTGCAGAACACTAAATGCATTTTTTAAAAAATATCTTAAAATTAACAAAGAAAAAAAGTCATATACAAAATATCAAGAATAATAGCCCAGTGTGGTAGCACACACTTTTAATCTCAGCACTTGGGAGGCAGAGGCAGGTGGATGTCTGCGAGACGGAGGCCAGTGTGGATACAGGCCAGCTGAAACAATAATGCCCTGGATCTCCTTCCAACAACACCAAGGCTACAGTAATGAAATCAGTCGCTCAGCTTCTGCAGGGAGTGGTTTCATGTTGAGTTCCATATTCAGGCTACCTGAAACAAAAGAAAGGGGGAAGAAAGAACACAATTCACCAGATAGAGAACAAATTCTACACTGGAGAGATAAAAACATATGGACAACTCCAAGACGGAAGATTCCGAACTAGAAGGGTCCACAGAGGGAAAGGAAATGATGAGTGAGCTGATCACTGCTGGGGTCTTCTGTACGGAAATGATGGCAGACAGGCTGACCAGACTCCAGGGGATGAACTCACACCGAGGGACATCTGGGGACACAAACTTGACTTCATAGACCTTAACATATATGGCAGAATACATGAAGGGAGGCGGCAATGGGGAGTGCAGATAGGGGAGGAGTCTAAATATGGTCAAGGTGTATCACATGGAATGCACGAAAATTTCCCTGTTCCCATGGAGGTTTAAAGAAAATACAGTGTAAAAAAAAAGAAAAAGAAAAAAGAAAACACAGTGTAGCATAGACATGGCCAACTTATAAGAAACTACAAACTAATGCGTGGGGTAACTACATGAGAATCAGTACATGCATAAGCAAAGAATTGCAGTAACTGCTGCAGGCCAGCTGTGAGCAACGTTGAAAGTCATAGAATGAACCATGTATACTGACTCAATGAAAAATTGTGATACAGGGCTATAGAGGTGGCTCATGGTTAAGAATGCTGACTGCTCTTGAAAAGGACCTGGCTTCTCTTCCCAGCACCACATGGCAACTAACAACTATCTGTAACTCCAATTCCAGGAAATCTGATGCCTGAGCAGACACTGCACAACAAGGGTGCACTTACACACATGAAGGCAATCCACTCATGCACTTACACACATGAAGGCAATCCACTCATGCACATAAAATGAAAATAATAAATAAATATTTTAAAAGAAAAATTATGGTACAGTATTTGTGGAAACAGGAAGGAGGTGTTATAAAACTAAATTTTTATCTATCATAGTAAGAATCTGTAGTCATCTATATTTTTAAATCAAAAAATGCGTTATGAGACTACCATTCTGAAACAGCCAAATTGTTCAAATGAGTTAACTGATTTTAAACAAAGGAATAAACATGGACAGGAAGAGGAACTCTTCATCTCCCTGTAAATCTGGCAACAATCTTGAGTCCAAAGGGGAAGAACATATTTTACAAGGATACAAAGTAAGCTAAACTTCTCATTTACCCAAAAGTGATTAAGGAAAGTCTTGAAAGACCCTGTTTAGTTGTAATAAAGAGCAAACATGATTAGTTAATGAAGACTTGTTTTCATAGCATAGTTTTCTGTTTGTTTCTATGGATTTATTTTTAGCAAATATTTCCATGTAGTCTGAAATATGCCTGCTAAAACCTGTAAGAAAATCGAGATGCTTTGAAATATTTATATTAGAAATTTTCCGGCAGAATGTGACCATGATTAGAAAGAATTTATTGGGAAACAAAATCTAAAGGACCAAGCAATCTGTAGAGAAATTTCTTCCTTATGGACTCACAAAGAAAGAAAAATAAACACTGTGACAACCTTCAGTCATTTATATCTTTTTAATAATTCTATAAATCATATGAAACTTCTTTCTAAATGCCACATTTACTGAGGAAGTTTCTTAAAATGTATCATTAGGATATAGTAATAATTTATATTTTTTAAGAATTTAATATTTATATGACACAGGTCTAGATTTGAATTGTAATGTCATCTTGTAAAAATATATGTATATAATTAAAATTTTTTTAATTAAATAAATAAAAAATATTTATAGGTGGGTGTGGTGGCACATGCCTTTAATCCTAGCACCCAGGAGGCAGAGGCAGGTGGATATTTGCGAGTTCAAGGCCAACCTGGTCTATAGAGTGAGTTCCAGGACAGCTGGGGCTACAGGGAAACCCTGTCTCAAAAAGATCAAAAAAAAAATTTTATATGACTGGGTAATCTTTTTCTTAAAAAAAAAGCAAGTTTTTTTAAATTTTATTTATTTTCGTATGTGTATGAATGTACTGTCTGCATGCAGGTTTGTGCACCCGTGTTGTGCAATGCCGCGGAGGTCAGATGAGGGTGTCAGATTCCCCTGGAACTGGAGTTAAAGACGGTTCTCAGCCACCACCATGTGAGTGCTGGGGATCGAACCTGGGTCCTCTGCAAGAGCAGTCGGTGCTCTTCACTGCTAGGCCATCTTTCCAGCCCCCATGACTGGGTAATCTTATGGTTCAATATATAAGTCAATAAATGTAATAAATCATATAAATATACTTAAAGACAAAAACATGGTCATCTCAATAAACGCAGAAGAGGCTGTTGTCAAAATCCTTCCCTCCTTTTCTGCCATGTTGAATCAAAGGTTAAAACTGTCAAGACAGTCTATTCAATAATGGGTTCATGAAAAGAGCAACTCTATTGATTATGTCCATTAATTACTGCTGCGGGATATGGTTGGAGTGTTGAATGCCCTCCACCCAGAGGTCTACACGTCCCCAGAGTTTCACTAATGGGAGGCAGAACCATTAGAAAGTGGGACCTATAGGAAAATCCTTGGGTCATTGGGACGAATATCTTTGAAGATTGTAAAAGACTAGAATTTTGAGTCGTCTCTCCTCTCTCTCTCTCTCTCTCTCTTCTCTCTCTCTCTCTCTCTCTCTCTCTCTCTCTCCCCCTCCCTCCCTCCCTTTCTGTTCTAGTTTGAGATGTGATTGTTTGTAATTACAGATTTTCCCACCTGTCTGCTGCCTTCAAGGAGACCAAAGCAAGGGGAGCTTCAGCACTAGGCTCTGAGCCACCAAAACACTGAATGAAAAAAAAAAAAAAACAACACTTTTCTCTTCATATAATTTTCCTGCCTCATGTATTTCATTGCACTAACAACAAACTGACTAATGCAATGCTGTTAATAAATATGTTGATTCTTCTGCTCTAACTCTCCTGGAAAATTTTATTTGTTTAAAATAACTGATGGGGCTGGAGCGATAGCCTAGCGGTTAAGAGCACCGACTCCTCTTGCAGGGGACCCGGGTTCGATCCCCAGCACCCACATGGCGGCTGAGAACCATCTGTAACTCCAATTGCAGGAGAACTCCAGTTTCAGGAGAATCCGAGACCCTCTTCTGACCTCCACAGCATTGCACGATACGGGTGCACAAACCTACATGCAGACAGTACATTCATACACATACAAAAATAAAATTTAAAAATATATAAATGAAATAAAATAACTGATAAGAATGAATCATAATAAAACAGTTTTCCTCTAAACTGATCTAGCTTTTCAGGAGTTGCTCCTCTGTCTGGGAGAAGTGGTTTATTTGGTTTTGGTTTTGGTTTTGGTTTGTTTGTTTTTGTCTGATTTTTTTTTTCATATTTTTGAAACATGATCTCCCCATAGCCCCAGCTGGCCTGGAACTCACTATATAGACCAGGCTGGCTTTGATCTCACAGAGATTCACTTGCCTCTGCTTCTGTGGCTTGGGGGAATATTCTTTATAGTCTACCTAGAAAGGTTTTTTACCACATTTTCAGTGAGATTTTGCAACAGTGCTTCTGACATTAGATGGTCTTCTTATCACGTTGCCGTTGCCAGACCATCTACAGTGGCCTGCCATCTCCTACACTTGGTCAACTGTTCTAGCTCACCCAGCAATGGCCTCTGATAGGATGCTCTTCAGGGGCATGACTGCTTTCCCATCAAATCCTTGTGGGTTCATTAAGGAATCACTTCAGAACCACTACAGGCACAAGCGTGATGCTGGTAGGTTGACCAGACTCCAGGGGATGGACATTTGGGGAAAACAAATTAGACTCCATAGGCTTTTAAAAAATAATAGAGGAAGGGCCAGAGGGATGGCCTAGCGGTTAAGAGCACCGACTGCTCTTGCAGAGGACCCGGGTTCGATCTCCAGCACTCACATGGCGGCTAAGAACCATCTTTAACTCCAGTTCTAGGGGAATCCGACACCCTCTTCTGACCTCCACAGCATTGCACAACACGGGTGCACAAACCTACATGCAGACAGTACACTCATACACATAAAAAAATAAATTAAAATTAGAAAATGATTTTAAAAAATAATAGAGGACATGAAAGGGGGCAAATAGTAAGATGGGGGTGGAGATGAGGGAGTCTGAAAACTATCAAAATACATTGTATGAAGTTCTCAAAGAATCAATAAAATGTTTTTAATTATATTATCAAAATAGGTGTGAACATCTGAGAAAACAACCAAAGAGCTAAAGGGCACTGAAAGGCAGTACATCATAAAAGTCTTGGGTGGAAGGAGGCTGAAGGGATGGCTCAGGGGTTATAAGCACTTGCTGCTCTTGTAGAGAACCCAGGTTCAGTTCCCAGCACCCACAGGGCAGCTCACAACATCTGTAACTCCAGTTCCAGGAGATCCGATGCCCTTTTCTGGTCTCCACAGGCATTGCACACAGGAGTGCACTTAACATACAAGCAGGCAAAATACAAAATACACATAAGACAAAAATAAATAAATACTTAAAAAAAAGAATCTTTGGGAGTTCACAGCTCTGTAAATAAACTGAGGCTAGAAATCTAAGATACATAGTACATGGTGTTTATGTAAGAAAGATGTCTCAGTTTTCTAATATGTAGTTGTAGACCTGCAAGAAAGTTTGGCCATTTTTCTAAGAATTGATAGTGAATGAGAAACAATTCATTTAAAAAAATCTTAAAAGCTTGTGTGCTTTCTCTATGTGGAGCATCCACTTCAACTGAACTCTTTGGTTGACCAAAAGTTGGTGATAACTTCTAATTTTAGAAAATGGCATCTACTATGACAATCCCTTCCACCCCTGCAGTACTGTTCTTCATTAACAAACACTGCAGTCTACATATTTGTTCCTATGTTCAAATCTAATCCTCAGTATAGTGCAGTTTAGAAGTGGGCATTTGAAAGCTGATTGAGTTGAGAAGGATGCCCTCATGCCCTTATTAAAGCATGAAAGAACTCGACAGTGGGGAGGGGCCATCTCTGAAGCACAGAGCCCCACAGAATCTGCTGGCACCCACCCATAGAAACAAAACAAACAACTGCTAGTATTTTAGTGTTCCAAAGGAAAGAAAACAAATTGAAAATTTATTCAATGTATTCAATACTTTATATCGGGCTATGCTCCAAGACCTAGTTATCAGAAAAGAAAGTGTAAGTCTAGTCATTGTGGAACATATCTGTAATCTCTGCTCTTGAGAGTTGAACTGGGAATTCTAAGCCAGACTTGCTACACCGTTAATTTAAGGCCAGCCTGGGATACTTGAGATGTCTCAAAACACATACACATGCACATACACATACACACACACATGCACATACACATACACACGCACATACAAACATACACAAACACACATATGCACATACACATACATACACATACACATGCACATACACCTGCACACACACATACACATGCACACACATACACATACACATTCACATACACATGCACATACACATGTGCATACACATGCGCATGCACATACACATGCACATACACATGCAGATATACATACACATGCACATGCACATACACATGCACATATACATACACATGCACATACACATGCACATGCAGATGCACATGCACCTGCACATACACATACACATGCACATGCACATACACATACACATACACATGCACATACACATGCACATGCACAAGCACATACACATACACATACACATACACATACACATACACATACAGAGAGGTAGAGGGAGAGAACATGTTCCTGCCTCACAGAGCTGAAAAATGTTCATAATTGCTGGGTAAGAAGATCCGACCTGACCTAAGGAAACTATGGCAACAGATGGCTGCTGGGAGAGGCAGAGACGGTCTCTTTCAAGCATGGGACCCTTGGGAGGTTAACCAGTTTCCAGTGGATAGACCCACACTGAAGGCCATTTGGAGACACAAATTAGACTTTATAGACCTTATTATATATGTTTTAAATATTATATATATGGAAATAAATTGTGCAGGGGCAATAGGGGGAGTTGTAGACAGAGGAGCTCCAAATGCTATCAAATTATATTGTATGAAAATTGCAAAATTGTTATTAAAAAATAAGATGCAATGTATTGAGAAATATGATTATGGGACATCAATTATGCTTTAATTCTTATTATTCCATTTTTTTCTTTCAAATATACATAAACATTCTATATATAACTGAAAGCGAACATCTTTTTTTTTCTGTATGTGTATGAATGTACTGTCTGCGTGTGGGTTTGTGCACCCGTGTCGTGCAATGCCGCGGAGGTCAGAAGAGGGTGTCGGATTCCCCTGGAACTGGAGTTCTCCTGGAATTGGAGTTTCAGACGGTTCTCAGCCACCATGTGGGTGCTGGGGATCGAACCCGGGTCCTCTGTAAGAGCGGTCGGTGCTCTTAACCACTAGGCCATCTCTCCAGCCCCTGGAAGTGAACATCTTATGTATATATTTTATATTAAAATTTTATTGATTAGGTAAAAAAGAAAATGCATATGTGTGTGTGCCTTGTGTATTATCTATATGCCAGAGGACATCAGATGTCCTAGAATTGGACTTCCATGCAGTTGTGAGCCACCTGATGTGGGTACTAGGAATTGAATCATGATCCTCTACAAGAACAATAAGGGCTCTTAACTGCTGAGACATCTCTTCAACCTACTCTTCCTATTATATTCAAATTTTTTAGTATTTTGATATCTATATATAGACATGCATAACATTCTTCTTCTCTTATTGATCATATTGTGTTCAATAAGAGTCTACAGTCCACAATTCATAGATTCGTTCCCTTTCTGGTGAGCAATTAGGTTGCTTCTAATTTCCCCCATTGTACTGTGGTAACACATCTCAACCTTTTGTGGTGTCCCTTTGCATGTATAGCTTCTGTAGACTGGTGCAACTTGAAATGTGGTTCATAAACTGTTCATCTACAAATTATTACCATCATAGTCAGACAAGAAATCTGTGCAGAGTAGAGTCAGTTACATCACAAAGCACCATTTTTAGTTACCGTGACACTTGACAGCGAGACTTCCTCAAGGAAGGAATAAAGTACTAAATTGCATTCTGTGCAAGTCTTCATGTGTACATTGAAGAGATGATATGCATAAACGTATATTCTGGATAACAGTGTCAACACAGATGATTAGATGCCGAGGGCCTTCACCTAACGAATGGGTTACTACCAAGACCCGGTTCATAAATGATGGTGCTATTGGAAGACAGCGAAAAGCAGGTAGGTCTAGCTGGAGAACGTGGTCCCTGGGGTTAGTTCTTCCCTGGCCCCTCTTCCAGACTCTCTCTTCTTTGCTTCCTGTCACCCATGAGATGGAGAAGCTCCTCTGCCGTGTGCTCCCACAGCCAAAATTTTCTGTCCAAGACAAGAGGCCAAGCAATCATGAACTAACCCATCTGCAACCGAGGCAAAACAACTTTTCCTTCCTTTAAATTGTTGTGCCACGGGATGAAAAAAGCAACAATAGGCCGGGCGTGGTGGCGCACGCCTTAAATCCTAGCACTCGGGAGGCAGAGGCAGGCGGATCTTTGTGAGTTCAAGGCCAGCCTGGTCTACAGAGTGAGTTCCAGGACAGCTGGGGCTACAGGGAGACCCTGTCTTGGAAAAAAAAAAAAAAAAAAAGAAAAGAAAAGAAAAGCAACATGCAGAAGGCACGTGACTTTTCATTTTGCTCTCCACAGTAATTGCCCAATTTACCTATTTACAGTATCTTAAATTTTCATTGTTTTCTCGCACTCTTACCCTTTTTAAAGGCATCTTTATTATAGTTTTGTTGAGATATATTCACAGACTACAATATATGATGCTCCCATTTGAAGTACACAAGACAGTGGTGGCCTGGGTACCCAGACCAACCAAATAAAAGGGGACAGAAGGACTGGGAAAGCCTGATGGGATGCAGCGTCCCTCTCTCTATGACTTCTATGACCACTGCCTCCTGCTGCTGCTCCTGCTGACACACTGAGAGCCACTCCTGCTGCCTGTGTTCCTTCCCATGACGGACAGCACCTTCACACCACGACAAAAGGAACATTCCCCCCCTTAAGTTGCTTTTGTCTCATATATAGGGACAGGAAAATTAACTAACATGGGTACGTGTATTAATTTGAGGTCAGTTAATGATTTTAAGACTAATTTTAAAATTTTGAAAATATCCTTTACACTAGGACTAGCTTAAGCCCACTAGTAAACTTGGACACCTTTGTCACCTTTATTGAATGTCTGCAAAAGCCTTCTACTATGGCTTACTAGAACCTGTGGCCTTTCACTTTCTCTTTCATTCATTTATTTATTTCATGTGTATGAGTGTTTTGCCTATATGTATGTAAGTGAACCACATATATTCAATGCTCATAGAAGCCAGAAGATGGAGTCAGATACCCCTGGAACTGGAATTATGTACAGCTGTTAGCTGCCATGTGGGTGTTGGGAACCAAACCCAGGTCCTCATTCAGAGCAGCTACTCGTAGCTACTTGGCCATCTCTCCGGCCCCTTAAGTTGGTAACATAAATCACATACTTTACCTAAACATTAAAAGTTAACTCTTGAACAAGTGCCATGGATCTAACTCCACACAGACTGTTGGCCAATGGCATAACAGAGAGGCCTGGGAATTTACTGCAATGTGAAGTACGGGGTTATTAAATAATAAGCAATAAAACGGTGGGAAACAGGAGATCGGGGACACTGGCCAAAGGGTACAAGTTTCAGACATGGATAAGAAATAAGTTTCAGGGGCTGGAGAGATGCCTAGCGGTTGGGAGCGCCGACTGCTCTTGGAGAGGACCCGGGTTCAATCCCCAGCACCCACATGGCAGCTAAAAACCGTCTTTAACTCCAGTTCCAGGGGAATCTGACACCCTCTTCTGACCTCCACAGCACTGCATGACACAGGTGTACAGACCTACATGCAGACAGTACATTCATACACATCTGAAAATAAATAAAATTTGAAAAGAAATAAGTTTCAGAGATCTATTATCTAACATGGTTACTATATTCAATAATCATGGATGGTATAAAAATTCAATAATCATGGATAGCATAAAAATTGCTAAGAAACTAGACCTTCAATATTCTCATCACAAGATGCCAAGTACATGTGATATGAAATATTATTAACTTGAGTCAATCACTCCAGAGCATATGGTATGAATGTGTCAAAACAAAGACATCAAAGCATCATGCTGTATACCATAAACAAAGACAACTTTTCAATTAAAATAAGAACAATTTTGAAAGCAAACAAAGATGAATTTGGAAAATGTTGTTAAACTACACACACATAAATGATAACCGGATAAGATAATTGTTGTAATGAGCTGATTCCATTGAAATATGTATATGCTTTAAAATATTACATTTCCGGGGCTGGAGCGATGGCCTAGCGGTTAAGAGCGCCGACCGCTCTTGCAGAGGACCCGGGTTCGATCCCCAGCACCCACATGGCGGCCGAGAGCCGTCTGAAACTCCAATTCCAGGAGAACTCCAGTTCCAGGGGAATCCGAAACCCTCTTCTGACCTCCACGGCATTGCACGACACGGGTGCACAGAACTACATGCAGACAGTACATTCATACACATACAAAAATAAATAAAATAAAATAAAAATATATTACATTGCCTATGATAAATACTTGTAATTTTATATTACCAATTTTGAAAACTAAAGAAATATGGGAAACCTACAGATAAGTTAAATCTAGAAGGAACTAACACTTTTTAGCACCTTACACTGACGTAGTTTAGAACTGCTGACTTGTGGAGATACCAAAAGAGTAAGGGTCTGTTCTTCCTACTACTCTTTCTAAAGTTATCTACACAATGTCTTCCTGACTGTGCATACTTCAGGTGAGCTCGCCAGCAGCTACCTCCCCACCACTCTGGATAATTAAGACACCGGAGCTTGAGCCCTCTATCCCACCTAGCTCTTGTCACTGGGACCCCTTTGCGGCCATGGCTTTCCACTTCCTCGGCCCAGCAGAGGCACCTCAGAGTGTTGGTCTGAAGGAGCAAATCACTCCATCATGTAAATACAGTGAAGCTGTGTGCATGTCCAATTCCAGCCGCCCCTGCCCCACTCCGGGCTAGGCAGCTGGAAATATTTTACTTACTATTAGTGCACTTATTTTCAAAGTTACTGATCCATATTTATATTTAATTTTTAATAAATTATCTCATTCAAGGGATATACTCTAAAATGAGCTGGAACATTTCTAGCTCTCTAAATCTGCCAAACAATTTCAATACAGAAACTCAGCACCTTGAAGTTTAACAGATCTCACCAATAAAATCCTCTGGACTGGTGCCCCTCGGTGGAATAATGCTTGACTACTTTTAAAAATAAAAATAGGGGGAAGCCGGGCGTGGTGGCGCACGCCTTTAATCCTAGCACTTGGGAGGCAGAGGCAGGCGGATCTTTGTGAGTTCAAGGCCAGCCTGGTCTACAGAGTGAGTTCCAGGACAGCTGGGGCTACAGGGAGACCCTGTCTCAAAAAGACCAAAAAAAATAAAATAAAAATAGGGGGGCAGGGAGGAGGACACAGGTCTAGATTTGATTTGAAAATGTGTATGAAATGCACAAAGCTCCAATAAAAAATTGGCTTTGAAAAAAACTAAAATAGAAAAACAATAAAAAATATATGAAAATAGAAATAAACTTTTGCAAAAATTATATAGGCCACATATAAAGAATCCAGTGCATGGAAGAAATACACACAAGCTCTACTGAGTGAGCTTAGTGCTATATGTATAAATATATATCTACATTTATAAATGTGCGTCTATGTAACAATAATAATAAAAAGCAGGACAAGAAGGGAGATGGAGTGGGGGAGTGTGGGAGGAGTTGGAGAGGAGGGGAAATGATACAAACGCAGTGCTCATTATCAAATTCTCAAAAAAAAAAAAAAAACCCAACCAATTCTTTAAAAAAACAAAAGCAAAATTCCAAACTGCCATCAATGAGACTAATGAAGGAGATGTGAATGTTCATGGAAACAGAATCTTACACTTCCAATATAAAGTTTTAAACGCAAGTTGTCTGGGTTTCATAGAGAAACAGTAAGCAGAAGTAGAATCTGTACAATCACTTAACGTTCATGCAAATGTTTCTTCCCTCTGTGAGATGTTTTCCAACCAAAGGCCCCTCTAAAATTAAGGAAGGATGCTGAATAAAACATTGAGAGTAAGGAGTCATTATCTCTCATTAAATGCACAATATAATTTTAGACAGTGCCAGCCAATTACCTACAGGGACGGATACATGCATTAGCAAGTTCCTTCTTCCTATTTGCATTAATATTCTGTAACCAGAATTTCCAATATACTTACTATTTGTTTCATATGTAGATATGCTCAGTGTTCATGACCAAAGCAAAGTCTTCATTTCCAAGCTCCTTATTTTTCTCATCTTTGATTTTTGACACCAATAATTTGTTGCTGAAAACTTTACCCAGTTTTGTGGGCAGACATGAGTCCTGCCGTCATCCTTGGAAGCAGAATCAGCTTCAATATTGTTCATCTTGTGTGGTGATACCAGGCTCCCACATGAAGAAAGGCCCCCTACTTGGGCTAATGTTCAAATGGTATTCTCTTAAAATTCTTAAATCTTTTCTAACCAAGAGCATCTTATTTTCATTTTTCTTTGGGCCCCACAAATTATATGGCTATTTTTGACTGGAAGACATTTATTTAGAATGTGTGGTCATCTGTCACTCTTTTCTTCAGAACACAGTGCCAGCACACTCTGGAAATTCCACATTACTAAGACAAGCTGGAGGCCAGCCCAATCCCCTTTCCTGTTTATGCATTTGCGATTGCTGCTTGGATGCCTGTAGAAATCCTATCTTTGAAGTGACACCACTTAACCAGAATACATCTGTGCCCAGAGTTCTACAACACAGGCTTGGGAACCAGCATGCTCCTGAGTCAAAATGAAGACTTATTTCAGAAAATTATGTTTCTGCAATATATTTAGGTAGTTTTTTTTTTTAGAAAGGAAAGAGGGCTGACCCGGGTCTCCATATGCTCTTTATTAAGTTACATTCTTCTCATTGAACCTCAAATCTCCATCCTCAGTAGAAAAAGAAGCTCAAAAGCTCTTTCTCCAGAGCAAGGAATGAGAGCCCTTGAAAAGCAAAACAGAACCCCAACCCTAAGTCCCTCTCCAACTAATTTATGGTAGAATTCCTTAAGAAGGGGGTGCATTATTAGGACTCTGGCTATTGAGTGGTGGTGGCTTCCCGCTATCCCTAATCTCTTGGCTCAGCAATACCCATCTGTCATTGCAAGATTTGCATCCCACATGGAACCAATTTCTTGCTCCAAATCCCCCCTCCACTCCTGTTTTGAATAATTAAAGTGGTTTCTCTTGCCTTGGCTGCCTTCTGCTTGACATAAGCATCTTGGTAATATCCATTGCATTGCACTGACTATATGATTTAGATCATGTATATATTTTCTAATATTTTGGCTATCAGTTGCTTGAGAAGTGGAAAGTCTTTCAGCATATCAAGCTATCTGTCAACTGTTCCTTAGGGTTCTGTCACTTAAAATATTTTATTTAATGTTTATTAGTATATGTTATTCAAAGCATAAGATTAAAATAGTTCTGTTCTTTGAGTTGGAACTCAAAACACATAGCGAAGTACATGAGCTCTTCCAAGTGTGAGTGGCCTGAAGACCCAGTGGGGAAATCACGGCTTGGGCCTGCACATCTTTCTGCGTGGATGAAATTCCCCCCTGGTTTCTCTGACCTTCTGATCCTCTTGGCTTTTTATTCCAAATATTGCTCCAAGTTTCTGGTTTTCTAGTTTCACACTTTTTCCCCTGAAAAGGGAGGAGGGAGTAGATGTCTTCTTTTTCATAGTACGCATATGTGTGTGAATCTATTTGACACACACATGAACTTCCATTTCTGCAAATGCCTAAAGTAGTTTATAGGTTTTTCTGTTTCTCTGCTTTTATGGGGCTGAAATCTTCTGCTTAAAGCATTCTCTGGTAAAATCATCAGGCTTAGCCTTTGAAGAAATCTTTCTTTGATGGTGTTCTCATTTCTAATAGTTACTATTTGTATAAGTTTTCCTACAATTTAAGGCTTTGGTTGGTTTTAATAAAAATATGGATACACATGTTACTCTTTAGCTGTTGTTTTCAACATTAAGGCAACTGAACACCCCTTGAAATTAATATGTACACATTTACTTTATTCTGTTGAGTACCTGCATGGTATTTTATTATGTGAACACATCATAAAACATTCGATCTTTTTTCATGGTATTTTATTATATGAACACATCATAAAACATTCGATCTTTTTTACTATTGAGGGACTTCAGAATTTCCATTTTTGAATATTATATGCAAGCATGCACAAAAGTTAGTCTATGTCATTTTATACCTATGTAATAAAATCCATCTAAGAATATTGTTAAGAATGTGCATTTTCTCATTATATTTGTCACCAGATTACTTCAGGAGCAATTTAAACTTTCTCCAATGGTGTAAAATAATGACCCTTCTTCTCACACATCTTCAGTAGTGAATATCATCAGTAATTTTTAAGTGGTACCAATCTTAAGAGTGGAAATGTTATCTCAGCATTTTAATATGCATTCATATAATTACTAATGATATTGACCTTTTGATTTGTATGGCTCATCACATTCCTTCTTTTATAAATGCACTGGCTACATTCATCTTTTCCTGGGCCTGCTGAATGGTCTACGGACAGTCTGTATACTTGGCATAATAATCCCTGTATTGTAAGCATTTATTCATTTTATTTTTGATCATGAAGTGCCTACCACTGGCCAGTCTCTTTTAAAGGTACAGAGATACAGGGATAAACAAACTATGAGCTGTGTTCTTGTGGAGTTAGCACTCCAAGACAGAGGTAAGAGTCAGGAAAATGAAAGTAATGAATGGAGCTTCAGGCGGCATCAGGAACCCTGGGAAACAAAGACAGGTGGAAAATGGCACCGGTGGAGGATCTCAAACAGGCTGACCAGGCAGCCTTATAGAAGAATATGTATTAAGATATTTGCAAATGACATGAAAGAGAGTCATGGCAGAAAGTAAAGTGCTCAGATTCCATACAAAGAAAGGATAAATGCTAAGAAATAACATCAATATATTTGGAGAACATCAAGTTATTCAATGTGCAGCAGCAGGGACAAGTGGGGTGAGGGTGGAAGGAGATGACTAGCGGGAGGACAGGGTACCTCTGCGTGAGGAGGATCAACTAAAGCAAGGTATATATGTTAACTGTAAAACTATTATTATAACGAAAAGAAATTCATTGTGGCTGCTACAGTGTTGAAAGTACATGTGACAGAAGGTGACTTTGGGGGAGAGCTATGAGGGCCAGGCCACGGAGGGTTAGGTGACATCTAAGAGACCAGATTTTATTGTATATAAAGTAGATTGTGTTTTTCAACTAGTAGAGCTAACAGACTTAATTGTGTTTTTTTACAATGCATATCTTTGTTGAATTTTTGTGCACTTCATACAAAACATGTTAATCATCTTCATACCTATCCCCCATCTGTATCCCCACAGCCTCCCACAGGACTTCGTGCATTCTGTCATGTATGTTAAAGCCAATCGAGTCAAGTTTGTGTACCCAGATGTCCCTGAGCTCCTCTCCTGTAGTATAGTCAGCCCTTAGAGATCGACTCTGCTTCACCCAGCAGGAACCAGCTGCCAGTAGTTTCTCTGTTAAGGTTCAGGTCAGTTCCCCACTTCCCCAGTTCAGTTCTGTGCCGGGTTTTTGTCTAACTGAGCTTGCCTGGGTGTTGTGCATGCTGTCACCCTTATGTAAGTTCATATGAACAAGTTCTCAGAGGCCTGGAAGACTTTGTTTCCTTGTGATCACGGACCTTACAATCTTTCTGCCCCCTCTTCCACAATGGTCCCTGAGCCGGGGTGGGGTGGGTGAAGTTTAATATAAGTCCTATCCAGGGACAAACTTTCTGAAGTCTCTTATTCTCTACACTTTGGCCACATGTGGCCTTCTGTGTGCATCATACTCTGTTACATGAGTAACATTAGCTGTAGAGGTTCCATTGTAGATGTGTCACTTGGGGTTGGGCATATCTAAGACACACTGTGTTTTGTTTTGATTGATTTATGAATACTATGTGAGGGGCATCATTCAGCAAATCAAAAATTAATTGGGGGAGTTTAGTGAGAAGCACACTCCCCATTGTGGTACCCAAGCAGCCAATTCTGATTGATGGACGTAACTCAGCTGTAGAGTGTAAGCTTAGCTTGTGCAAAGGCATGAATTTGGTCCTGAGTACCACCACAAAAAGAAAGAAAAGGAAGGAAGGAAGGAAGGAAGGAAGGAAGGAAGGAAGGAAGGAAGGAAGGAAGGAAGGAAAAGGAAGGAAGGAAGGAAGGAAAGAAAGAAAGAAAGAAAGAAAGAAAGAAAGAAAGAAAGAAAGAAAGAAGAAAGAAAGAAAGAAAGAAAGAAAGAAAGAAAGAAAGAAAGAAAGAAAGAAAGAAAGAAAGAAAGAAAAAAGGAGGGAGGGAGGGAGGGAGGAAAGGAAGGTATCATAGCAGAACAGGGAAAGACAGCACACAGTTTAACAGAGAGTAGATGTTGGAATAGGGTGGGGCAGCTTTCCTGGTGGTTGGACATAGAGGGTCAAATTTTAACAGTAATGAGGCGAAGTTTTGGATTTTTGGTTCAGACACTATCTTGGTGCTATTGACTAAATGAGTGTCACTAGTGTGGAGAGGAAAGAAGGGCAATCAAAAGTCTTCTTGAACATACTGAGATGAGGGGGCCTATGGGAAGACACTGGCTGGTAGATGGGGGGGTGAGTTCACCTCTCAGAGGAGCAGCAGAGGTGAAATTGTCAGAGTGGGAATCTCCAATTTGGATGACATTTAGCACCATAGGATCACAAGGGAGTACGTGCAGACACAGGGTTGCTGAGAAGGAGCTCTGGCCACTCCAAGCTTGAGAGGAGAGTGGATTTGACTGACAGGACACAGCTAATGATGGAGACTAGGCAATGGGAATGGGCTGCACACAAGAAAAATCCAAATACTCAGAATATTTTAAGTATGAGGGAAAGATCAAGACCATTAATTGGCTTGAAATATACTTCCTAGGCCATCATTCATACTCATATTTTGCCATAATCAAAAGAAATTCTATATTGAAACATAATTTTACTTTATGGGCTTTGAGTTTCCTAATCTATATGAAGAATTTGTATAGCTAATGCTACATAAATATATGCATTGAGCTTCTTCTAATAGTTTTGCTTCTTTTACTTTCATACTTAAACACTAAATATGGCTTTTTCCTGAGGGTTGGGTTGCATTTCTTTTTTTTTTTTCTGTATGTGTACAAATGTACTGTCTGCATGCAAGTCTGTGCACCCGTGTCATGCAATGCCGCAGAGGTCAGAAGAGGGTGTCGGATTCCCCTGGAACTGGAGTTCTCCTGGAATTTGAGTTTCAGACGGTTCTCGGCCACCATGTGCGT
>VZQC01001088.1:10666-27216 GCA_009823505.1 Rhizomys pruinosus | reverse complement strand
GCTGGGGATCGAACCCAGTCCTCTGGCAAGAGCGGTCGGCTCTGAACTGCTAGGGGAGGCCATCGCTCCAGCACCAAGGGTTTGCAATTTTTTCTTTTAACTGGAAAGCCCATTATGCCCAGCATCAGTCATAAAGCTCTTCCTCACAGAATTAAAATGTATAAGCTATAACATGATTTATGGTGCCATTGGCTATAAGTTAAATGGAAAAAAAACCAGTAAGTACTAAATAAGGCAATCTTTAACAAAACACACGTTAAAAGGTTATATATTGAGCCGGCCGCCATGTGGGTTCTGGGGATCAAACCTGGGTCCTCTGTAAGAGCGGTCGGCGCTCTTAACCGCTAGGCCATCTCTCCAGCCCCCTTTTCTGCTATGTTTAGGGTTCATTTGTTGTTGTCTCTCAAGTATTTTTATCTGTAGTGTTAGATCATTCACTTGTGCTCTTTCAGTTCTTTTAATGTAGGCACTTAGAGCTATAAACTTCCCTCTTAGGACTGCTTTTAAAGTGTCCCATAGGTTTTGCTGTGTTGTATTATCATTGTCATTCAGTTCCAGGAATTTTTTTATTTCTTTCTTTATTTCTTCCTTGACCCATTCATTATTCAAGAGAGTGTTGTTTAGTCTCCATGTGTTCTTGTAGGTTGTAGGATTTATCCTGGTGTTGATAATGAGTTTTATTGTACTGTGGTCATATAGAATGCATGAGATTATTTCAATCTTTTTGTGTTTGTTGAGTTTTTTCCTGTGTCCCAGTATATGGTCTATTTTGGAGAATGTTCCATGAGGTGCTGAATAGAAAGTGCATTCTCTGGTGTTTGGGTGAAATATTCGATAGATGTCTGTGAGGTCCATTTGGTGTATTGTATCATTTAGTTCAGATGTCTCTCTGTTTGTACTTTGTCCTGTTGATCTGTCTAAAGGACTTAATGGAGTATTGAAGTCCCCAACACTCTCTTGAGTAATGAATGGGTCAAGGAAGAAATAAAGAAAGAAATAAAAACATTCCTGGAACTGAATGACAATGATAATACAACTTATTATATAGAGTTACTTGAATAGTCAAGTGATGTTATCCACAAAGGACACCTCCTCACCATCATGGGTGGCAGTCCTTACCAAGTTGGTAAGCAGGTTGGTTGTAAAGCCTTGTCTGTTTGAAGCAGGATTTTATGGTAAGTGGTGACAAATGAGTATTGAAGAATAGAGCGGCAGGGTGTGCAACAGAATGTATGTCCTTAATATGGGAAAATATCTCTTAGAAGTTTTATTTCAGACATATGTCAGTATTCATTCTCTTCTGTGACAGAAAATGAGTTTCTCAATGGAAATGATTTGAAAAGCACTGATACAGCATCACTTTAACTTCCAAATCATTCACAAAACCACTGTGCTTACTCAGATGAACTTCTGTCCTCTGACTTAGGACTCCCTCTTAAGCCGTATTCTATACCATAGGAGAATTGTTGTAATTATCTTACTCATGCAACAGGTTCAAATCTCTGAGTATCTAGGGCACACACTGTCTATCTCCCAAAACTTGGCAGGGCTCTTAGCATATTTGTTTATACTCTGTGGGTGCTAAATACATATTTTGTTAATAGATGACTAAGTTTTACCCATATCTAATTCTGAGGTGACAAATTGACAAAGGAAGCCTGGAAGAAAAACTAATGGCAAATATTCTGGAATTTACTTCAATAGTAAGAAAAAATACATACCTCTGTCAAGGAATAATTCCTGCCCACCTTGATATGACTAAATGTAATTTCTTCCTCCCAAGTTACACTGGGCAGGAATTTCTAAGGCTTCAGGGCTAAGCTTTAGGAACATATAAACCCTGAGAGTGGTTGTAAAATCTATTTGTGTATGTATGGTTATGCAAAAGTACAACTCATCTATTGATGAATTGTTTCACACTCTAGGAAATCTCAAACAGTGCCTGGGAAATGGGTCCAGCTATGAAGTGCTTCTATGCAAGCCTGAGGGTCTGAGTTCAGATCCCCAATCTGCATGTAAAACCCAGGTCTTAAATACCTGTAAACCCGAGTGCTGTAGAACAAGGCACAGGCAGGTCCTGGGGATTCACTGGCCACCCAAGCTAGCCTAAAGGACAAGGTCCAGATTCAGAAGAAACACTGTCTCAAAAAATAATATGGAGAAGCAATTGAGGAAGATGTCCTATGTTGCATAGACAATACAGATACACACACACACACACACACACACACACACACACACCAGAAGTCCATGAAAAATTATCCCCCAATCCCTTCTGCAACTCTCCTTAGACTTCACTTTCTTTTCTTGGTCCTTAAACACCACGTAGCTTGAGCTAACAATACAAATTCTTTCCCTCCTCTGATGTGCCCTCTCCATGTGGAGGGAAAGCCCTGGGACTCTTTCAGACCATTAGGAAATCATTTAGCTACTGATCTCCTGTGGCCTGTTTCCTTTAGTAATCTCTGCCTGACTTTCCACAGCAATAAATCACATGTCCATTCAGCACCTCAACAATTCCTGGAATATGTGATTGCCAGATTCACTCACCCTCCCTTGTCACAGAAAACCCCTGGGTGGGGCACTGCCTTCCTGTGCTCAGTATGCTTTGGGTCTTGCAAATGGATAAGGAATAGACACCAAGAGAGACACCATAGTTATTTGTTCTGTGGGACCTGCTGCAAGGATACCATGATGGTCGCTACACACAAATAATGAGGAGACAGATGTATCCATTGTTTGCTTGGAACTTTTAGCGTCTATATTTCTTACATATTTATTTTCATTTTATGATATGAATGTTTTGCCTGTATGCATGTATGTGTACCCAAGAGTGCAATGCCTGTGGAGATCAAAAGAGGGCAGCATATCCTCTGGAACTAGAGTTACAGATAGTTGTTGACCGCCATGTAGGTACTGGGACTTAACCCTGGTCCTCTGGATGAGCAGTCAGTGCTCTTAACCACTAAGCCATTTCTCCACCTCCTAGCATCTACACTTTTGTTTCCAGAGGCGCCCTTGGATTCCCTAGCCCAGCACACTTACCAGTATAGACAGGCAGGGCTGCATAGCCCTAAGGCCACATAAACACTATGGCTATTTAAACAACTACTGCCCTTCACCTCGAAGTTCATCCTCCTTCCCACATACTAATTTGCACCATTAAAGGGGACCTTGCTTTCCAGAGAAAGGTCAAAAAACAAAAGCCCTAGGGAACCTGACCTATGGCTTAAAAACCAAGGAAAGATTTTCAGCCAGCCAAAGCCTATGCAGACAAATTAGCCTCTGGTTTTTCTGGGGCAAAGTGTGCCACCTCTGCAAGGAAATGCTCTGACTCCATTTCAGTAGTTCTCCAAAGCTGCCCTTTCTGGCCTCCAAGTTAATCAGCTTTAAGAAAAGTGGTCCAGGATGGATACTAATTCAAGACCGGACTCTCCTAGCAGCAATTAGGTGGAGGAAGGGAGGCATCATTCTGGCAGGTGAAAGAAATAGATTCTGATTTTTTTTTCCTCTTCTCTAAGAGATCTAAAAGCTTGAAACATTAATCTCTTCCAATGCCACTCCCCTTCTGTCTTAATTGAGCACTTATCTTACGGGCAAACAGTTTAGTGGTGAAATCAAATCGCTAAAAGGTGACTCGTTTTGGAGAAGAGTATCTTAGGACAGTAGTGATCTTTTCCATTATCCACTTAAAGTACAGTTTTCTATTTCGGGCTGCATGTTCATTTCCCCCCACTTCCCATTAGGCTTCTGCTCTTTGGCTCCCAGCAGCTGCACCCTCTGGAACTTCTGAACTCGACTGCTTTTCTTCTTTGACATCGGTAACTACATTGTCACTTGTGGATAAGCAGGATATTACTTCTCCATGCCATTCTTAGTAAGTTGGAAACATCCGGTGGTGTCCATTTGCAGTGGACTCCCCTTGACCAGTCGGTAGTTTGAAAGGTGGTATTTGGCAATGAACCTGCTTTTTCACACACAGGAAAGGAAGTTTCAAAATCCCACCCTATTTATTCACTGTCAGCTGCTAGAAGAGCTTTCTCTCTCCTCCTTCCCGGTGGCCATCTCTGCCAGTAACCGCACAGCTTCAGCTTTCAGCTGATTAGATTTCCACTTGACCTAGAAATCATAGTCATTGGGGATGAAATAATAATGGAAGTTTTTTTTTTCTTTGCAGACACCTCTTCCTCCATATCCCAGCTCTTGGCATTCAGCTCTAAAAAGGCCCCTTCTCCAGAGGTAACCACTCCTAAGTGTTTGGTATCTGAAAGAATGCATTCTTTCAACACCATTTCTCTGGGAGCCTAAATGTCTGCCTTGGTCAGAGAGAGGAGAAGGTCCATCCAAGGCCTTGATGGCTCATTCCTCCTCTGCAGCCAGAGAGCATCAGTTCCGTCATCGTTGTTGATCATGTTTGCATAAAGTTCCACAAGTTCTCAGAGACCATCATGTCCTTCTGTCAAACATGGACTCCCAGATCCATGAACGACTCTAATATAGTAGTTTTCTCTTCTCCTCAGTTTGATAAACCAGCTGGCTAAAGCAGCTTAATGGAGGAAAGATTTATTTTGACTCATAGTTTAAATGTGTACGGTCTATCGTCTATCATAGCAGGGAAGACTGCCTGCAGAAGCCTGTGGCTGTAGTGGGAGGAGTTTGCTCACATCTGAGTGGATCAGAAAACATAGAAGGGACACCAGAGTCGGGTCTGGCTATAAACCTCAAGACCTATCCTGTAGTAATCGATCTCCTCTAGTGAGGCCCTTTTTCCCAAGGTTCCCCAACCTCCCAGCTAAGCACCACCAGCTCAGGACCAAGTATCCACACATATGAGTCAATGAAGCATTTCTCTTTTACTATAATTCCTAAGCTTAGCCCAGTACAGATAGTCTGCCCTCCCTCTCTTTACTCTGAATGGGCCACTTCCACTGCACAATCTACTCTGTCTTCACTGTCTTGGTCTGAGGTGTATCTGTCTCCCCAGGGCAGGTCTCTCTCTCTCTCTCTTTTTTTTTTTTTTTTTTTTTTTTTTTGGTGTTTTCGAGACAGGGTCTTCCTGTAGCCCCAGCTGTCCTGGAACTCATTGTGTAGACCAGGCTGGCCTTGAACTCACAGAGATCTGCCAGGCAGGTCTCTCTTAAATGGCGTGACATTCCTCCTCAACGTCACACTCCTGGGTCTACTTTTCTCTCTTCTGCTTTTAGATTCCATCAGCCAGAGAGCTGTAAATGCCACCACTTACTTGACCTGAGGAAGTCTGTTTATACAGGAAAAGTGTCCCTGTTCTTCACAGAGAAGCAATGTCTGTGGCCCACTGGTCCAGTCTTGGAGGAAATCCTAGGGATTCGATATCAGCGATCTTCCCAACTGCACATCATCCCTTCTCTTTGACTTCTCTGCTGCCCTCTCTGCCCTCTCTGCCCTCTCTCAGCCCCCAGGCCCACAGAAACACTCTAGGCCTTCACGCTGCCCCTCCCTTTCCTCCGCCTCCTTCTGTCCTCATTTTAACGCACCTCACTTTAAGACTCTACCTATCCTCTTTTGCCAGCTCACTCCCTCATAGATGTCAGCTCTAAAAAATTGTCGCAGACTTCCAGTCCATTGACCCTCCTCAGATTTCCAGTTTCTTCATTCCTCCTTAGTGTCACTCTTCTTTACCTAGCTGAGTCCACAGTTAGAGATTGCTCTACAAATGCCCTTCTCCCCCTTTACCATTATCTGGGATATCTAAGCCCAGCATCCATCGCTCTACTTCCTTCTAACGTGCACTGAAACAGCTGACCATGGCTCAGAGGAGACATAAACCTGTAAATCACATGCATTAAAAAATGGGCTATGAGCCAGGCATGGTGGCACGCATCTTTAATCCTGGCACTTGGGAGGCAGAGGCAGGCGGATCTCTAAGAGTTCAAGGCCAGCCTGGTCTACATAGTGAGTTCCAGGACAGTTTGGAGCTACAGGGAGACCTTGTCTCAAAAAGACCAAAAAAAAAGGGGGGGGGGGCTATGAATCTCAACGAAGCTGTCAAAAGAAGAAATAGCAACAACTAAGAAACACCTTTAAAGTGTTCAACATCCTTCCTAGTTAGGAAAATGCAAATCAAAACTACTTTAAGATTTCATCCAACCTTGGTCAGAATGGCTAAGATTAAGAGAACAAATGACACCAACTGCAGGCATGGATGCAGGGAGAAGGGAACCCTCATCCACTGCTAGTGGGATTGCAACTGGTGCAACCACTGTGGAAATCAGTATGGAGTACTCTCCCTTAAAAACCTAAAAATAAATCTATCCTGTGATCTGGTCATTACCAATCCCCAGCATATGCCCAACAGACCCATCCTACTACAGAGACAATCGCACAGCTACGTTTGTTCCTGCTCTTTTCACAATAACTAAGAAATGAATACAACCTAAATGCCCCTCAACTGATGAATGGATCCTGAAGATATGTACATTCACACAATAGCATTCTACTCAGTATTAAAGAAAAAAATAAAATCATGAAATTTGCAGGTAAATGGATGGGAGTAGAAACTGTTATACTAAGTGAAGTA
This sequence comes from Rhizomys pruinosus, assembly GCA_009823505.1. Classification (NCBI taxonomy): domain Eukaryota; kingdom Metazoa; phylum Chordata; class Mammalia; order Rodentia; family Spalacidae; genus Rhizomys; species Rhizomys pruinosus. The sequence goes on along the minus strand of VZQC01001088.1, from coordinate 20,660 downwards.
ACACAGACTCAGGAAAACAAATGACATATGTTATGGTGGCCCAAGCCTTTAATCCCAGCACTTGGAAGGTAGAGGCAGGGGCCTCTGTGAGATCTATGAGATGGGAGCTAGACTGATTCTCCATAGCTAGTTCCAGACCAGCTGGGGCTACAGGGAGTCCCTGTCTCAAAAAGACAAAAATATTTTCCCATGGAGATATATACAAAATGTGTCCAGTGGCTTCTCCCACAGAGACTCCTATCACCCAGAATTGGGAATGCTACTTGCCATACTGAAAGAACTTCCTAATTATCTGCTGAATACTGGACTATAGCTTGTAATAAAGAGAAGAATAACTAAGAGTCTCATAATTTTTATAAGCTTAAGTGATGCACATCATTAGACATTTATTTGATGTTTATTCTTTTATCCCATACTGGGAGTTTGAAACAAGGGTCTCACACATGCTAGGCGAGCTCTCTGTCAACACAGCTCCAACCCTAGCCTTCATCAGACATGTCATAAAGATTTTTGTGCTTTTGGAAAGGTGAGAAAATTGTGGGATGGGTTTAGCTACTAATGACATAATTATAGGGAAGTCTCACAACCTGATTAGTTCACATGTAAGTCTCAGCAAAGCAACAGGTTCATACATGTCAAAATCTCCAATTTTAAGACTAGAGGTATGGCTAGGTGGTTAAGATCACTTGCTGCTCTTATAGAGAATCCAGGATTGTTTCCTAGCACCAATACAGAAGCTCATGACCATTCTTAACTCCAGTCCCAGGACATCTGTTGCTCTGTCTGTCTTCCATGGGCATCAGGTATACGATGTGGTGCACGGGCGTACATGCAGGAAAACATTCAAATGCATAAATGAATAATGAATACACATTTTTTTAATTTTTTTATTTATTTTTGTATGTGTATGAATGTACTGTCTGCATGTAGGTTTGTGCACCCGTGTCGTGCAAGGCCGCGGAGGTCAGAAGAGGATCTCAGATTCCCCTGGAACTGGAGTTCTCCTGGAATTGGAGTTACAGACGTTTCTTAGCCGCCATTTGGGTGCTGGGGATCGAACCCGGGTCCTCTGCAAGAGCAGTCAGTGCTCTTAACCGCTAGGCTATCTCTCCAGCCCCTGAATACACATTTTTAAAGAAACTTTCAAAACTTCACTTTTGCTTACCCACAGTCTAAATTTCCAGTGTTAGTCTAAAACTACTAAGGAACAATTGGGCTATGTTGTTCCTATTTACATTCTTCCTTAGCCCTCATCAAATACCATTTACCTTTTTTTTTTTTTTTTTTTGGTCTTTTTGAGACGGTGTCTCCATTAGTCCAGCTGGCCTGGAGCTCCACTTATTGTAAACCAAGTGCCCTTGAACTCAGCGATCTGCGTGCCTCTGCCTCTGTCTCCTGAGTGCTGGGATTAAAGACGTGTGCCACACACCCACCAGCATTTGCTTTTAAAAACACAAATTATTATTTCGATTTGTATGATTAGAACGGCCTCTCAAAGTATAAATGCCGGGCGCGGTGGCGCACGCCTTTAATCCTAGCTCTTGGGAGGCAGAACACGTATTCTCTGTGAGTTCGAGGCCAGCCTCAGTCTAAGATGGCGTCCAGGACAGCCAGAGCCTACAGGAGGGACCCTGTCTCAAAAGACCAAAAAAAAAAAAAAAAAAAAAAGAAAAGAAAAAAAAAAGAAAAAAAAGAAACCATGTTCATAAATTTTCACCTTAAAATATATTTACTATCTAAAGCAGTTTCAAGTACTTAAATACTAGTTTATTCAGCCTTACCATCAATACAAAAGAAGCATATTGACATTCCTTGCTTGTAAATGTTTTTATTGATGTACAACGAAGAAAAATGTACACAGCTCATAGAAATAAAAATCCCATAATCTTTAAAATAAACTAAACCTATTCGTGTAACCAGCAGCCCATCAAAAACTAGTCCATCACTGACTCCTGATATAGAAACTTCTGCTCACTACCCCACTCCAGAACAGGGCTATCTCCTACACCTTCAGTCGTCATGGATTACTTTTGCCTTTTTTAACTTCAAATATATGGAATCAACTGTAGTAGGATTTGTTTTTTGTATTATATTTAATTTTTTATTCATTTTATTCATTTTCAGTCTATGTGTATGAGTATTTCGCCTGCATACATGTAAGTGCACCCATGTTGTACAATGTCCAAGGACAGAAAAAGAGGACATCAGATCCTCCTGGAACTGGAGATAGGAACCATCGTTAGCTACCATGTGGGTCCTCTGCAAGAGCAGCCAGTGCTCTTAGCCAGTTGCTCATTCATTCACCATCTTAGAATCATCCATTATGTGGACACATCCCAACTTTTCTGTCCATTTTCCCATCCATGGACATTACTATAAAATATAGTTGATATGACAAATTTTGTCATTGTCTTTTTTGTATTTAGAGGAGCCTATTTAGGGGTGAGATTGCTGAGTCATTGAGTATATCTTTGTTAAGCTTTTGTAGATGCTTCTAAAACTCACTACATCAAATTATCCTCTCATGAACACCTTCTAAAAATTGCTGTTCTAAATTTTTATCAAAACTTGGTAATGCCAGGTTATTCACTTACGACCATTCTGCTAGGCATATAATGGGAGCTCAGTTTAGCTTTCATCATTGTTTGGTTTTTGTTTGGCTGGTTGATTGGATTTTGCATAGATGTGTCTACACATAGTGGAGGCCAGAAGTTGATGTTGGGTGTTTTTTCTAAATGGCGTTCCATTATATTGACTGAAGCAGTATCTCTTGCTAGCTCTCAATGATTTGGTTAGTTTATCTAGCCAGCTTACTCTGAGAATCCTGCTTCTACCTATGGAGTGCTGGATGCTGAGGCCCCAAACCTTGTCCTCATGCTTGCATGAAAAAGGCTTAATCCAAAAAAAAAGAAAGAAAGAAAGAAAGAAAGAAAAGAAAAAGGCTTAATCCATTGAGCCACCTCCCCAGCCTGTTTTATGTTTGTTTGTTGTTTGTTTTAATTTGCATTTTACTGATGACTGACAACATTAAATAACTTCAATTTTCTTTTCATGTTGGATAGTGTGTCTGTATCTTGTTTGGGGTGTCTATATATTCCTTTTTAATATGTAGATGTGGTTTAAATTTTGTTTGTGTATCTCTGTATGTGCATGTCTTGTTTGGGATGTGTACATATTCCTTATTCATTTGCATATATAGTTTGAATTGTGTGTGCAATTTAAGATGTGGTTTAAAGTTTTGGGTAGCATTCCTCATCATTGTAAGCAGTGCAGTCTTCTGTTGAAGCTTGTCTTCTCGCGTTCTAAATGGTGTCTTCAGATGAGTAAACCTTAGCAATTTATTGATGTTTTCCCTTGCAAACACTGTGCTTTTGTGTCCTACTAAGAAAACTTTGCCTTTTTCAGGGTCATGAAAATACTCTCCTACTTTGGAAGCTTGACTGTTTTCTCTTTCACAATTGTGTCAGTCTTTAATCTATCTGAAATTGGCTGACTGATTTTTGACTGTGGGGTATATGAGTCAACTCTCTCTGGGACAATACTTGAAGTAGACAGCAACTAAAGGTGAGTCCTGAGCATCATGATGAGAAAGAATATTCTAATAGAGTTCAACATATCTGTTTGACTACAGGGAAAATTCTATTAAATTGATAACATATTCTAACCAACTATACAGAAAAATATTTTTTTTATTTTATTTATTTTTGTATGTGTATGAATGTACTGTCTGCATGTAGGTTTGTGCACCTGTTTCGTGCAATGCTGCGGAGGTCAGAAGAGGGTCTCGGATTCCCCTGGAACTGGAGTTCTCCTGGAATTGGAGTTACAGATGGTTCTTAGCCGCCATGTGGGTGCTGGGGATCGAACCCGGGTCCTCTGCAAGAGCAGTCGGTGCTCTTAACCGCTAGGCTATCTCTCCAGCCCCCAGAAAAATATTTTTGACACCGTCACTGAAATGGTTCAATTGTCACTTGATTCTGGCTTTGTGTAACGAAAGCACTGAACATGGAGATGCTTAGACAAGAGTGATCTTGAAATTGGCTTCTGGCTCCAACATAATTACTCCCAAGAGATACCTGCTAACAAATTCGGGCTTGATTTCCTTAGTCACCTCTTATTATGATTATAAATTAATCATTTTCCTGGCAGGGGCCTGAATCCGGCCTAAATTTCCGCTGGTTCCTATCTCCAATGGCTTGTAGGCAAATCACCTGATTAAAATGAAAACTAAAGAACAAATAGGTTTAAAATGGGCACGTCACAACAGATAATTTAGATTTTTATGAAGGAAGCATAATTTTATGATAAGATACTTGCAGCTTTAAGATATATATACATGTGTATATGTACATATATATGTGAATGTAGTATAGACGTATGTAATTATACACTTGTAATATACACAAAATTTGTGTGTGCATATATAAAATATAGTCTTAAGAATTATGTATAAATAACTATAAAGATTTCTGTGAAAGAATCAGGTTGTTTTGCTATTAGTCAAACTTCTTCTCATGTTACTAAAGTAACCTAACAGTTCATAAAAATATACACAGTAACTATTTCATTTTACCATTCAGAAGTGACCAATTTTGCAATTTTAAGGTCATTTACCATTAATCTTTACAAGATGTTTAATGGAGAAATGTGTTTAAGGGAAAAAATCTCTATAAATAATATTTTTTATCAAATTTTGTTAAAATTAGGACATAGCCATGGGGTAATTTAATTTAAAAGCACACCCAAAATTCAATTCAGTCTGTTAGTTTGGAGTTGGGGCTGGAGCATCTCAGAGAGACTGAAAGTCCTTCTTCAGAACAATTGATACCAGAAAAGTGACCAGGAGTTGAAGGGCCAGCCTAGGCTACTCCAAGACCTTCTACACAGAGCACTGACACTATTCAGACACTCCCCAAATCAAAGTTGTGCACGGAGATTACTCTTCCCCTGTGTGGCCTCTTAGAGCTTCAGGGAAATAGTTATACACTCAATTTATGCAACTGAGCCTTCTCCTGAGAGAAGATATTTAATTGTAGAATTGGTTAAAGTGGTGCAATCCTTTAATCCCAGCACTCTGGAGGCAGAGGCAGGCAGATCTCTGTGAGTTCAAGGGCAGCCTGGTCTACAAAGTGAGTTCAGGTCACCTGAGGCTGCAGGGAGACCATATTGTGGTTCTCATAATTAAAAAAAAAAAAACCATGAAAGAAATATATAATTATATATATTATTATTTATATATATATGTATTGATATATATAAATGTGACTTTTATATATGTAATATATGATCATAGTACACGATATGTATTATATCTATGTATATATATACTATGTATAAGTATATATTAAGTCCACATTTTCATTCTTCCTAAGGATCACTGTTATTGACTGAGTTCTCTTCTAGATACATTTTTTAATTTTTTATGATATTTTTATGTGGTTGATGAACTTATAATGTCTGCTGTGTAGGTTTTGTGCGCTGACCCGTGATCGTGTTTCTAATTGTCGGATGCCACAATAGGTCAAGAAGAGGGTGTCTGAATTCCCTGGAACACTAGAAGTATAGACGGGTTCTCCACCTGTCATCGTGGATACCGCTGCGCAAGGCAGCAGCAGTGCTCTTCTTACCACTTAGGGCACATCTCTCCAGTCCCATCCTGATAGCATGTTGTTTTATTTATACTTGTTTATCAAATCTAGACCCGTGTCCCCCCATCCCCCCAACCCTCACGCAGAGCTCATGCATTCTGCTAAACATGCTATTCATCTCTTTCTCAGGTCTTTCCAGACAGGAGAATCATCGCTGTATAGGGAGAAAAGTTGCACGATATTTTTTGGAAGCCAGGAAAGGTTGTGCACATTATCAGTCAGTTCTTTTGATAACGTCCTTCTTCTGTTTGGTGTATGTGTGTGGTAGATGTTGAATGATTCCTATATGCATCCCCACCAAACTGGCTAGGTAACAAAAGCTCAAATTAGGGCCATGCATGAAAGGCAGGAAATACTTACAACGTGAGTAACTAGGGCACTAGCATTAATCCACAGGGAATGAGGGAACACCATATCTTCGTCTGTAGTTTTCTGACATGACTGTGTATGAAGTTCACTCAGTCCGAATAAGATGTCCCACCTTACATAGCCTCCAGCCATTCAGCCATGTATAATGGTCTTACAGGTCAATAGTCGCCACACATATGAACTAAAGTAAGTATGGAGAAATAAGGAGCATATCAATGCCTCTAATATTGGGATGTCTAGCGTATTTTCTTTAAAGCTGCTGCATCATAGACACCTCCTTTGTGTTTAGTATATGTGCCATACTTTCTCTATTCCGACTCATAGCTTTGAGCGAGGCGGCATTTGGGTGATAGTTCCAGTCTTGGCTAATTGTAAAAGAACGGAATCTTGAAGATCTCAAACAATTGGCCATTGCACATTGTTTATCACTTGGCAAGAGATGAGGTAGTGGGTGGTCTTTCGCGGTGTTAGAGGGTTGAAAAATGTTAATATTAGGCCGGGTACATGCCTAGGAGTGGTTTGGCTGGGCTGGCGTGGTTGGCAAGTTCATTCCAAGTCTTCCAAGGGTTTCTCCACTACTGCTTTCCATAGTGGCTGCATGAGTTTACATTCCCACCAGCAGTGGTTGAGTGTCATTGATAGCACTTTTAATAGTAATTATAAAGTTGGGGGTCTGAGTGGGTAGAGTGGGTAGAGTTGGGGCTCTGCTCAGTGGGTTGAGTGCTCATCTAGAAAACACAAAGCCCTGAATTACACCCTCAGTTCTGCCCGAACTGAGCACAGGATTGCACAACTATAATCCCAGAACTTAGGCCATGGAGACAAGAGGATCAACACATCAAGAAGTTCAAGTCTCTCTTGGCTACATGGAGAGTTGGAAGTCATCCTGGGATTTATGACTCCTTTTGTCAAAAAAGAAAAACTGGTGTTTGAGAACATATTATCTCCACCCACCACTCTATTCTTGATCCCACCATGTCCAACTTGAACGATAAGGAACACATTTGTCCTGGGACAAAGTTAGATAGGATAGTCCCTACTTTCCCCAAACTATGTCCCACGCTAGCTTTCGAGTTTCTGTGGGCCAGGATGCAACTGTCTCAGTCTGGTGCTGTTCAGCAGTGTGGTTAGCTCTGAATGTACCTATCATTTGAGCTCTGAGTAGTTAGCATGACTTTTGCTTCCATTTGGTTAGAAATATTCTAAACGCTACTATATGCCTCGATTATCTTAATTCTCAAGCTGCAAAGTGAGTAGATTCCAATGGAGGTTTTAAATCAGTTACAACTTGGACATGAAATGTTCCTGGAAGACTCAAGTGTCAAAGGTTTGTGTGTGTGCTGATGGACTTTGGGAAGTGATTAATCACAAGGAATCTGACCTAATGGTTGGATCACTCAACTGATGAATTCATAGTTTATGCTGCTACTTGCAGTATGGAAGATTTCAGAGATTCTTACAGAAAGTAGGACATTAGTGACGCTTGGTTGGGGGTATTAGAAGCCATGCATGGCTGGCCTCAAATTTATAGTCTTCTTGTTTAACCCTCCCAAATCATAAGACTGTAGATTAAAGACATGCATTGCCATGCATGGCTTCTAATACATTTATTCTAAGAATATAAATTTCTGTAAGACATGTTTACACATTTGCATTGGATCTTTCTGTTACTTTTGCTTTGTGTTGTTTAGACATGCCTTTTATTAAAAGGAAAAAAGATATGGTTGGATTTTTGTTCTGCTCCAGTCCTGATTGGCAGTAGACAATTCATTCAATAGTCAGTCAAGTAATACATTATTCATATAAATTTATAACCGCTAATATGCCAAAGTAAAACTCTAGCATTTTGTTTTGCTTTCTATTGGTTTCGCTTCTTCTGTACTTCACCCTCTTTCTTGACTTCTTTTAAGCTGGTCCTATTTTTCGTGCTGTATTTTTCTGCTTTTTCAGAAATTATACAACCTATTTTTATCTTTTACCTTTTACTTTGGAGATTGGAATGTACATTAATTCATCCAAATCTATTTTTAAGCAAAATGGCATGATGTTTTCTTAAACACACACACACACACACACACACACACACACACACACTATAACTATATATATATATATATAAATATATATATATATGTATCTAAAAATGTAGATAAAAAATAAGATATCATAGTGTTGACAAAATTATTCTATATCATAACATACGTAATGTTTAGTGGAATATTGTTACATTGTCATCCAAAGATGTATTAACTGCGTACTTGAAGCTCCTCCTATATACAAAGATATATTTTAAAATTTCATTTATTATTATTTATTTGCATGAATGTACTGTCTGCATGTAGGTCTGTGCACTGTGGCATGCAATGTTGTGAGGTCAGAAGAGGGGGTCAGATTCCCCTGGCACGGAGGTTAAAGACAGTTCTCAGCCCTATGTGGGTGCTGGGGGATTGAATCTTGGTCTCTGCAAGAGCAGTCGGCGTTCTAACGGACTTTAGGCCATCTCTCCAGCCCACAAGAATATTTAAAATTTAAATTTTTTTTTTTTTTTTTTTTTTTTTTTTTTTTTTTTTTTTTTTTTTTAAAATATTTTTTAAATACCAAAAGCACTGCTTTTTCATTTTGACAGATTCATTTGGAGTTTCCCACGGACTTCCCACTGCCTTGGCTTTTTGTCTCTTCTCACAATTCAGATCTTCCATCTGGAGTAATTTTTCTACAGAAAGTATGTATTTTGCAATTTCCTTCATGCACTTTTAATTTACTTAAAAGTTACTCACATAGTCACCCAAAAATTTGCATTTCAATGGAGATAGAAGCCTACCTTGCAACTTATGTCATTATGGATTTGAAGTGGTGAGGTATCCACAATGCTCTCTCTCTGTCTTTCTTCGGTTAGCGCTTCTGTTTAGTTGGTCTACCCTTCTCGTATAAGCTAAACTTTATTTCTTCTTCATGTAGCATGTCTTGAAATGTCTATATTTGCGGCCTCTGTGAATTATTCTTATAATTACTTATATATTATTTCTAGGACATGTTAGTCACTGTATTAGGGTTCTCAAAGAAACAGAAGCAACAGGATGGAAATATAATCGCTATATACAATTTATGATTTGCTCACGTCGACAGAGTTCAAGGATTCCAACAGTAGTTGCACCACACCTGAAAAGGCCACAAGATGAGAAGATCCAGGTAATGCTCAGTCTGCACGGCTGGATTTCTCAGTAGTCACAATCCAGTGCTGAAGGCCCAAAATGGGTTCCAGGAGATGCGGTCTCAGTCACGCTGGGGTCCGAAAGGGTGATCCCAGCAGCAAGACAACTCACCAGATGAGAGAAGAAAGCCGCAGAGAAAAGGGACCAGTTCCTTCTGCCGTGGCCTTTTATACTGCCTGCGGCAGAAGGTAACACCCACATCTGGGGTAGGCCATCCAGGTTGAGGCTGTCCAATCCAAACATTCCTTTTCACGCATTTGTTCCTTAAGTCCAGTCAAGTTGACACACAGGATTATCCATCACAAGTCCACCCCTTTTCTTGGTCCAACTTTGACACCCTCTAAAGTAGCCTCTCCTTATGTTGTGCTTAAATGTCAGTTGCAAACTATGGCAGGGTCATTATTCCACCTAACATGTTTTATAAGTGTCTCATGTGCAAAAGCAAAGCATTATTATCTTAGCATAGGTGGTAATGTCCTTGAGGAAACACTTAGTCCTTCAGTATCTATAACCTAAATATGACAACACTTAAATTATCTCAGTTGCACATTCAAAGAAAAAACAACAAGACTCTGCCTAATCTAACATATATAGAACACGCAATTATTACAAAATAGGACAAAAGTACATATCTATTATAATCCACAATTTCTACAACTGGTCCTGTGGCCTCAGCTGATATTTATGACTACTTTCTATGACCCATTCTGTATTTCCTCGACCATCAGCAAGCACCTCTGAAGATCTTGGCTCTTTCCCGGGAGG
>VZQC01001085.1:2948861-2963499 GCA_009823505.1 Rhizomys pruinosus | reverse complement strand
CTAAATTCCTTGCTTCTCACAAGAGGTGAGTTAGGTGAGTCAAATGGATCTATCTTCATAATTAGATCAAATAGTCTGCACCAAGGATTATCATTCCTCTTCATGCCACCAGGAGAGCCTTCAGTAACTCTAGGCTTCATTGGGTTGGAGAGCTGGCTCCAGAGGCTACCAAGCCCACTAAAGAAATTCATCCTTTCAATTCTGTTTCTCTAGAACCACTTCTGCTACCAAAATCTGTATTAGTCAGGGTTCTCTAAAGAAACAGAAGCAACAGGATGAATATATATAACTTTATACAATTTATTGATTTGCTCACGTGACGGAGCTCAACAGTAGTGCCGAACTGGAGATGCCTGGAATCCAGGGAACTGCTCAGTCCGCAAGGCTGGATGTCTCAGGAGTCCCAGTCTAGTGCTCAAGGCCTGAATGGATTCCAGGAGATCTGCCAGTCTCAGTACACGTTGGGATCTGAAAGGTTGAACACCGCAGCAAGACAAACTCACCAGATGAGAGAAGCAAGCAGCAGGAAGAAAAAGGGACCAGCTCCCGCTGCCGTGGCCTTAAATACTGCCTGCTGGCAGAAGGTAACACCCACATTTGGGGTGGGCCATCCGGGTTGAGGTGGTCCAATCAGAAGACCCTTTTCTCTTATTTGTTCCTTAGTCCAGTCAAGTTGACACCCCGGATTAACCATCACAATGACTACCATTTTTTAAAATAAAAATATGAGTCAGGAGTGGTGGCGCACGCCTTTAATCCTAGCACTTGGGAGGCAGAGGCAGGCAGATCTTTGTGAGTTCAAGGACAGTCTAATCTACAGAGTGAATTCCAGGATCGCTGGGGCTACAGGGAGACCCTGTCTCAAAAAAAATTAAAAAAAAAAAAAAAACAAAAATAAAAAAATAATAATAAAATAAAAATATGAATGCTTCATGAATTTTCATGTCATCCTTGCACAGGGGCCATGCTAATCTTCTCTATATCATTTCAATATTAGTACATGTGCTGCCAAAGCGAGCACTGCTACCATTTCATAGTTGGGGTACTAGGATTCAGTGGAAGTTAAATTGTTTGCCAGAGTAACAAATGGAGGTAAGTGGAGAAGCTTTTGTCCTTTCTCTTTGCTGTGTTTGCACTACAGAACAGGAAACAATCTTATTAGGTCTTTGCCAGGAACATCATATTGGCTATAGATGAGCCTTGTTGACCTTGTTTGGGTAGTATCCACTCTTGTATTTCCATTCCATATCCTTGTGTTCTTCACCAGCCCAGAGGATTCCACACACCAGACCTGGTATAGTAATGCTCTGACAACACAGTATCCATTAAGCAAGTCCAGAGGATCATTTGGTTGCTGCTCACATGAGTCTCTTTTATATTATTTGGATCATCTCATCCCTGCCTCCCTTTCCTGTTTCTGGCCAAAGGTGATTAGGGAAGAATTCAGACCTATCACTTGAAGCATTATCCTCTCACTTAGCAGAGTGGAGGGGCTCCCCATGAATAACACACCACAGTGATACCAAATCACCTGAAAGGGAGAGTTGGCATGTAAACAAATGTCATAATTCACTTGTCATTGCCCTTATTTGTTCTCTTTGACACTATAGCATTCTCACATTCTATTTTTCACGTTCTCCTGACTAAAAAAAAAATCATGGGCTTGCTCTAAGCAAGCTACAAAATGCTATTCCTACCTCCTTTGGCCCCCTGTTACCAGGGGGAGAGGCAGAGTTTACATAAACTCATAGATGAATTCTGTGGCTCTTTCATTTATCTTTTGATTTATTTATTTTTATTTTATGTGTATGAGTGTTTTGCCTGCACATATGCAAGTGCACTCAAGCTGTGCAGTGTCCACAGAGGTGAGAAGAGAGAATTGGATCCCTGGAACTGGAGTTAGGAATTGTCATGAGCCACCTTATGGGTGCTGGGAACTGAACATCAGTCCTCTGGAAAAGCAGCCATTACTCTTCACCACTGAGCCATCTCTCAGTCTTTTGAAAAGATTTTAAAACGGTGCTTTCCTCTCTGATCTCTTTACACTTTTTTTTTGGTCTTTTTGAGACAGGGTCTCCCTGTAGCCGTGGCTGTCCTGGAACTCACTCTGTAGACCAGGCTGGCCTCGAACGCACAGAGATCTGCCTTCCTCTGCCTCTCAAGTGCTAGGATCAAAGGCGTGCACCACCATGCCCGGCCTCTTTACACTTTTTAGAAAGGAATATTCCCTCAAGTGTTTGAGAAAGTGTGGGTTAGGTTTTGATCTTCAGAACCCTGAGAAGATGTGAGATACGCACACCAAGCTGAAAGCCATTCCCTGTGAAGAACCATTAAATATTAATATCATTCTACCTAAAAATCCTGTCTTTAACTGTACTGGGGATAAATTAATACATTTCTAACCACAATGCCTGAAAGAAATAAATATAACAGATTATAATAAAAGAAACTTCTAATTCTTCTCTCTGTTCCAGAATAATTCTTTGAGTCTTATTCTATATTACAAAAAGAAAATTGATTATTTTACTTTACCCTGATATATGCCATAATCTATGAAAAATCAACTACATATTTTATATTGTTTAATTCAAATGGAAAAGACGGGATCTGTGAAGATAAATGACCTTAGAATCCTTCCTAAATTCTTTTCAACTTACTCTACTATGGTAGAAATAGAACCAGTCCAAGAAGTAGGATTAATGAAGTAAAAATTGACTAAAGGAAAAAACACTGCACATGTCTAGTACTGTTAATTTTCCCTATGTACATGGTAAACCACATCAATAAATAAAGCAATGGACTTTTCAGTAATGTACACTTAAATAGTTACAAACATACATGTAGAAAAAGAGTACAGTAGTGCAAAAAATAAATTATTAAAACAGAAAGAAGTATGAGCATATTTTACATGATGCTCTGTAAAACTTGAACCATTTGAAATGAGACATTAAGTCAGTGAAATAATGCAGTGACGTTAGCATCTACATTTCACGTTTCGATCACACAGTCACTCAGCTATGAAAGACAGAAAAATTAAAGCAAAAGCACTCTAAACTTTCAGAAAATGTTATGCTAAAATCAAATTTTTCCTGATCTCTTCTGCACCTCTGCTGTTTGTGTGGTGCTGCAGAGTCAGGAAGCATCTTAAGACAGAAAGTCAAGCATGTCACATACTTTTGGTCTTTCTACTCTGTGTGATTAAAAATCGGAGCAATAAATCTCTATGATACCCTCTTCTGTTAAGATGTTATTGCAATTAGATATATTTACAAGACCATCTCCCTGTGGCAGTGGGGAGGATAAGTGCTCCTCCTCGGCAGTCCACTTGTATTAGTTTAGGTTTTGGGATATGAAGGCCAAGATTCGCCGAATACCATTCAGTCTATCCTTTAAGGATGTCATTGCTAGAAAGGGAAGCTGAGCTCTGCTTTCCAAGGGAAGAACTGCTAATGTCCACCAGCACCAGGCTGGACCATTCGGATTAACCTGCAATAGAGAGATACAATGAGTTGATCCCATTCCCACACAATCCACAACAATTTATGGATTTCCAAGTGCACAAAGTAAACGTCCGGGATGGAACTGCTTCTGTGTGTGGCAGAGACTGCTAATTGCTCCCATCCTTTGTTCTCCTTTATTTTAGCTGAGTATATAGACTATAGACTTATACTTGGGGGAAAGCACTGTGTTTCTCAGCCTCCCCTACAGCTAGTTGAAGGCAGAAGACAAAGTTCTAGCTAAAGAAATGTAAAGGGAAGTGGTCTGTATAAGTTCTGGGCCATGTTCTGGGAAAAGAGAATGCACCCTTTTGCCTTCCTCTTTCTTCTGCCTTTTTCTAGCAAGATTGCAGTTGTGGTGATAACCAGCCTTCCTCAATCAAGAAGACAAAGATAACCTTCTAAGAATGGCAAAGCTTTGTAATGGAGTAGGCTGGGTTTCTGAATGTTCAGTCAGGATATAAGCACCCTAACCCTCTAAGACTAAGGACCTCTATTTCTACAGATGAGCTGAAATCATCTTTATTATTTGTTAAACAAACAAAATAAACACCGCCATCTTAACAAATATACTATGCTTCCTAGCCAGTGTGATTGTTACAAGCCAGAGTAGCCACTATACTTAGTCTCTTCCACTTCCAATGTTCTGTTTAGGTTCTTTGGATTGATGCATTCAACCTGCAGGTCTTTAATTTCCATAACACTTTGGGCCTGGCATGTCTCTTAACTTGCATCCTTTTCTGGCTCTAATGGAAGGCAGTAGAGCAGATAAACCATGTAATTAACAGGGCCACAACTACTCTTCTCTCCTAAAATCAAGAGCTAGTATTTACGGTCTCAAAAAAGAGCAACATCAGTTTCAATTAGTAAACACATTCACATTAACTCCCAGTTTTTCCTCTAATAAAGAGCTTTCCTTTATCGATCCCTCACCAAATTCTCTTTGTTATAAGCTTCCTAGGCACATATTTCAGACTTCTATCTCTAAACCTCAAACAAGTTTTCTTCCCGTAACTTTATAAACGTAAGTTTTCGAACTGTAGAGAGCCACATCCTGATCAAACTCTTTACACATGAGTTTTTTTTTTTTACTTCAAATTGCTTCATGTCCTTTCTCCCCAAAAGTTCCTACCCTCTTTGCTTCTCTGCACCTCTAACTCCACCTAGATTCTCTTTTGTCCCACTCTATAGTATGCAATGTACTCTCCCCTCCTACAATCAGTTCTGGATATCACATTGATACTCTGAACTTTCTCAGAACCATGAACCAAAGGCTAAGCTGATATTAAAACTTGTGGCAGTTTCTAACAACACCGCCCCCTCGCTTCCCAGAGGTAGAATATTCTTATTTGTGGAACTGCTTAAGACTGCAGCATGAGATACATCAAATTGGATCAGGGTTTTCTGGTGCTGTTACCACCAAAGCAACATGGTAACAGAGCTAAAAAGAAAGGCAATGATTGAGGTTTTCTATGTCATTAAGCTGCTATGAATCGCACTGAAGCAGTGGAGGTATGGCTAGCATTGCTCATCTTTATCTTTTGCCTGACTGGGAGAGAATGTTCCCCAGCAGGTGAAAGGGAACATTAGGCTTGAACACAACCTTGTTCAGAGTTCTGTAGTACTGAGTCACCATGGCCCAGAGCCAAGAATTGGGTCACCAGGAAATATTTGCTGGCCTTTGTATAGAGGGAGAGGAGTCACTCTGTTGTCTGGAAGAAGCAAAATACTTTATCCTATTAGGAAATAGACATGTCTTTTGGGGGCTCCCAAAGTAAGACAAGGAGCAGACCTTACAGCCCTCCTGAGGAACCTCTCTGATATTAGAAGAAAGTAGAGAAAAGGTAAAGTATTTACTCAAGGTCACATTCTTAGATAAGCAGGACTGTCAGACTATACAAATTCTAGTTTTTGTATTGTGATAGAATTAAAAACTAGCATAAGTATCTGGGCATGGTGGTACATGCCTTTAATCCTAGCAATTGGGAGCCAGATCTCTGTGAGTTCAAGGCCAGCCTGGTCTATATTTCAGGAGAGCCAGCTCAGACTATGGGGAAAGGAGCCATTAAGAAACTATCTGCTGGGCTGGAGAGATGGCCTAGCGGTTAGGTTATGAGCACCAACTGCTCTTGCAGAGGACCCAGGTTCTATCCCCAGCACCCACATGGCGGCTGAGAACCATCTGTAACTCCAATTCCAGGAGAACTGCAGTTCCAGGGGAATCTGACACCTTCTTCTGACCTCCACACCATTGCACGACATGGGGGCACTAACCTACATGCAGACAGTACATTCATACACATAAATAAATAAAATAAAATGAATAAAAAAAACCTATCTGCTGCTGGGTGTGGTGGTGCATGCCTTTAATCCTAGCACTTGGGAGGCAGAGGCAGGTGGATCTTTGTGAGTTCAAGGCCAGCCTAGTCTACATAGTGAGTTCCAGGACAGCCAGAGCTACAGGGAGACCCTGTCTCAAAAAGAACCCCCCCCAAAGAAAATATCTGTTTAGTGTATCTCTAGCCTTGCTCTAGGAAGGGAGTGTTTCCTAAACTGGAATTCCCCCTAACATTCCCAGGTTTATACCAGGAAAACACAGCTTAGTGAACCTGAGCTCTTTCAAATTTCCCAGAGTACTTCGGTTCTGCAGCTTATGGGTACAAAGAAACCAAACCTGTTCCCCAAGGGAAAAGGCCAGTCCAGTAGAACTTAATGAAATATTTCAGTTATTCTAGGACCTACTCATGTTAGATGAAGAACAGTGAGAGTCTGGACTTGCCTGGCTAGGTGTAGATAGGCCTGGATGTAAAAAGTCTCTCTGGCTTGCAGCCTCAATATCATAGGGTAGATGATCCTACATCCTAGCTCCTACAGTAGTGGAGGAAGATATGAAGCTTGCCAGAAGGGTAAGCTGTGGTTTGAACTTTCTCACACCCTGGCTCCTGCATGATTCCTGTCACCTTGATGTTACCATAGTATGACTCTGGACTCCATCAAATGTTCTTTTGGTGGACGTGTCTGGGCTCATTTTCTCTCATCTTACTTATCTTTCAAAATTTGTTGTAGATCCAAGTTCCTACACTTTATCTTAGTTACAACATACCCTTTTGGTCTTACCCACAATGCTCATGACCCAGCCAAACGATACCATACTGGATTTTTCTTCTCCAATGCACTTGATTGGCTGGATGGCAACCACACACCCATTTAATCACAAACCCTGGGCACTTTAGTCTAGTGGGACAACTTATTTTAAGTTGATATTTTTTTTATTAATTTTATTTATTTCTGTATGTGTATGAATGTACTGTCTGCATGCAAGTTTGTGCACCCGTGTCGTGCAATGCCACGGAGGTCAGAAGACGGTCTCGGATTCCCCTGGAACTGGAGTTCTCCTGGAATTGGAGTTTCAGACGGTTCTCGGCCGCCATGTGGGTGCTGGGGATCGAACCCGGGTCCTCTGTAAGAGCGGTCAGCACTCTTAACCGCTAGGCCATCTCTCCAGCCCCTTAAGTCGATATTTTTTTATACCAGTGGATCCACATCTTTCTCCGGCATTGGACCAAAATGATTGGGTATCCGATTCTTCAGAGATGATTTGAGCGAATGAAACTATGATGAAGCTTGCTCATAGACACAGTTATGCAATCCCATAAGTTCAGCATAATCATCTCCCTGAACCTGAAATATCAAAATGGAAGTGAGAGAGTCTGTACCTTCTCTATCTCCCTCAAAGTTGTTTTAGACACCTGACTCTTCTCGAGCATCTACCCTGCCTTTCCTTCACCCATCAGGGCAAGATATGAAACACTCAGCAGCTAGGTGCTGGGCTGTGCACAAATATGGCAGAGTAGGAGGAAGAAAAAGGTTCAGCTGAGGAAAGTGCCTGAAACAGCAAGACAAACAGAGAGGCAGAGTGTTGAACTGGCCAGGGTGGAGGCAACCTAAGTAAAGTACACTGGGCTGGTTTATGTCTCTGCCCTTTTCATTTTTATGTTGATTTTCTTTCTACTGATCACTGGGAAGACAGAGATGAATCTATCTGTGCCTTGGGATGTCTTAAAAGTTAAATATATTGCCGGGCATGGTGGCACATACCTTTAATCCTAGCACTTGGGAGGCAGAGGCAGGCGGATCTTTGTGAGTTCAACTCCAGCCTGATCTGCAGAGTGAGTTCCAGGACAGCTGGGGATACAGGGAGACCCTGTCTTAAAAAGACCAAAAAAATTCAAATATATTTATTCATTGGTCATATATTAATTGACAACATAGTTAATATAAGTGAACATGGGATTATTGACCTCTTCACTTACCCATAAGCTCAGAATGCCAAGGATTAACTGGACATATGAGTTCTTCTGCTTTAGGGGATGGTGAGTGACTCTGATTTAGGAAGAATGCTCTTGGCAAGGTTGCACATTTAAAAATACAAGGATGGGGTGGGGATGGGGGGGAAGGGAAAGCGAAAAATGCCTGATCTGAATTGGAAAATGATGTACGAAATGCACAAAGCATCAATAAAAATTAAATTTAAAAAAAAATAAAAGAGGAAGAAACTAAAAAAAAATACAAGTATATATAGGAATCTATAATAATCTCAAAAGAAATAAGTTGCAAAATATAGATGAATTAATGGATAAGATACATATTGTAGACCCTGCTCCAGATAGATCCCTTAGTGTCAGTGGCAGAGATATAACTCAGTTGAATGGGCCAATGCTTAGTCTCCACAAGCATTTTTTATGTGCAACTCAGCAGCCAAGCAGGGAGAATAATGACGGGGGTTGTTTTCAATGACATTTCCAAACTGGACAGCAGTCCAGGTGCATTCAATGATGCTGTGGCAATTTGGTGAGAAATCCTAAATGCCCCAAGACAGTTCAGAGTAATCATTTTGCAATCATCTCTGTATGCCACTCTACAGTGATAACTTGGCTTTGAGTCTCTTGGCATGAATCATCCTTACCTTTTAGTCTTCAATGTATTCAATGTCTGCTGTATCGTAGCCATCCTTTTGGCCCTGATGGAGCACCTTGAAGCAAATCTTGCCTATGCTGTCGACCACTAAGCAGCCGTCAGCAAAGAATTGGATGTTTCTGATTTCTAGGATGCAGCCATATTCTGCAAACCTGTTTATTGAAAATGCAGTTAAGAAAGTGGATCCTTGCTAAGTACTGTTTGTCTTGAACTTGACTTTAGCCATTTCTGTTACCCTGGGCTGTTTGTTAGAGGACTTCTGCTTGTTTGTGCCTTGGTCTGCAACTACGACTATACAGCAGGCAATGCCTACACAAAAAGAAAAACTGAGCATAATAAAATAACTGGTGCCTTTTGCCCAGCACACATTAAGTACTAGTGCTATAGCTTGAATGCTTGTTTCTCTCAAAGCTCATAATGAAATTTAATTTCCACTGTAACACTGTTACAATGTGGGATCTTTAAGAAGTTATCAGGCCAAGAGGGCTCTGCCCCCATGAATGGATTAGTTATTGCAGAAGTATCTTCATTATTAAAGAGAAGGCTTGACTCCCTCTCTGTCACTCTCTCTTTTCCCTTTTACAATGTTATAACACAACAAGAAGACGTTTATTAAGAGCAGAACAGGATGGTGCACAACTGCAGTCCTAGTTACACAAGAGGCCAAGACAGGTGAATCACAAATTCAAGTTTTCTCTGGCTTACGATATAGCTCAATGGTAGAATGCTTGCCTAGCATGAGCAAGGACTTGAGTTCAATCCTCAGTACAAAAAATGGTCATCATAAGATGCTGGCACTTTGATCATAGACTTCACAGTCTCAGTAATTGTAGAAATAAATTTCTTTAACTTGCTTTAAGTTATGTATGGTGGTTCCTGCTTGTAAACCTAGCACTCAGGTGGCTGAGACAGGAGGACTGCCATGAGTTGTAAGTCACCCTGGGCCACAGTATGGGACTATATCTTGAAAAACTTCTATTGCTTATCAATAATTTGGTCTACAGTATTCTGTTACATCATCCTAAAGTGGACTCAGCAATCTAAAAACTGTACTTAGTGCTTTATGTGCATAAATAACTCATCAATTCTCCCAACAAATGAAACCCAATGGGACAGGGTTATTACCATGTCCACTTTACTGATAAAGAAATTGAAGACTGACAGGTTAAAGAACTTGCCTACAATCAAAGGTGATGCAAAGCTGGAACTCAAATATAAAACTGGATAGTTTGCCTCTAGAGTTTATATTGTTAATTTTTTTTATTTGTTTCATTCTGAGGTTTTCTTAAATACCAGGCCTTTTATATTCTTGAACTCCATATGTAGTTCAGAGTGACCTTGAACTTCTGGTTTCACCTGTCCAATGCTGGGATTACAGGCATGCACCACCATACCAGGTTTATGTAGTGGTAGGGATCAAATCGAGGGTTTCATAGATGCTAAGCACTCCAGCAAATGAGCTACATCCCCAAGACACGAGACAAGTTTTATAATGTAATCACACGCTAAACAAAAGATTACCTCCCGGTTTTAAACAGGGAGCCTCTTCTACAATAAAGTAGGCACTGGAGGGACTGTGATCCTTACAGATGCTTTGGTGCTTGAATTGGCTTACCTCACAAACTTGTCCTCTATCTCTAGAAGCACTCCAAAGTCAAATAGAAGTTGTTCTCTACCCAACCTCCCTGTACTCCAGGTCTCCTTACTTACCCTTTGACAGGATCTCCAAGGCACATGCCAAACTGTTTCGTGCCTGTCTCAATACATCTCTGAATCATCAGTCGGAAACAAGGCTCAAAGATATGCAGGGGACAAGGAACAGTGGGATAAGCTATGGTGCACAGGAAAATAGGCACATTCTTATTTAAGCTGTCAGGAAGAGCAGATGACATGGATCTGAAATCAACAAAGCAGAACGCAAAAAGCTCGGTCAAATGTCATCATGTAGTTCCCTTGGGAGAAAGTAAGGCGGTGCCATCGGTGCTGGAGGCTAAGTCTGATTATCAGGTACAGAAGCTATCCTAAGGTCTGAAATATTAAAACTGCCATTGCACACATTCTAATTTGGCTGATGTGTTCACTATTACCTTGAAATTGTGGGTGACAAGCTATGCTACTCCCTCCTTTTCTCCCCTTTTCTCTTTCTTTCATCTCTTCCTTTCCTTTTTTCTTTCCTTCCTTCCTTCCTCTGCTCCAATTGACCAAATCAAGTATTCTGTTGGCAGTATGAAGAAAGGTACTAATGGTATAACTGTACCTGGCCCAGGAACAGGGCAATGGGAAATTTTCCACAAAGTCCTCTCGAGTGCATGTCAAACTTAAAAAGCATCTCAGAGAACATTCAGAGGAGACTCAGCTAGGGGAGCAATGAATAAGAGATAGCCTGCCAGCAGGAATATTTCCCAGTGAAATTCTACTTCTCC
The DNA here is from genome assembly GCA_009823505.1 of Rhizomys pruinosus. NCBI lineage: Eukaryota > Metazoa > Chordata > Mammalia > Rodentia > Spalacidae > Rhizomys > Rhizomys pruinosus. The sequence goes on along the minus strand of VZQC01001085.1, from coordinate 2,952,602 downwards.
TGTACATCAAAATAACAAGGAATCCTCAACTCTAGACAACCGTGCAAATGCACCTCCAGAGATACTGATGCACTAACTCTGGAACTGGAGCCCAGCAATCTGCTTTTCAATAAATACCCTTGAAGATTTGACACATGACCCACTGGGGAATTTCCAACTGGGCCAACTTTTCCTGGATCCTGTTCCTCTTAATCATCAAGTAAATCCAGGCCAGGAATATCTGTACCTAACCCTACCAAGAAATGAAGGGCCATCTTGAAATCTTGAAAGGGTTATGTTTGAGATTCTTTTTTTTTATTTTTATTTATTTCCTTATGTGTATGAATGTATTGTCTGCATGCAAGTCTGTGCACCCGTGACGTGCAATGCCGCGGAGGTCAGAAGAGGGTGTCGGATTCCCTTGGAACTGGAATTCTCCTGTCATTGGAGTTTCAGATGGCTCTCCGCCGCCATGTGGGTGCTGGGGATCTAACCTGGGTCCTCTGCAAGAGCAGTCGGCACTCTTAACCGCTAGGCCATCTCTCCAGCCCGAGATTCTTTTAAATAAAAAACTCCTGAGTATAGTCCAGTATTTAATACAACCTAAAGTGATGGTTAGAGAAAAGAACTCAGAAATCTGAAGACTAAGTAAAGAAATTTTTAATTAAATAAAAAGGTTCTGAATGATTTCAAAATAAGTCAATAAGAAACAAAGGTTTCTAGTTTCTGAGGAAAACATTATTCAAAATGAGAAGCACAGAAAAACAAACAATGATTGTTATCCCTCATTTGTGGATGCTAGCACCAAATACCTAGTTGTAAGGCGAACTGAGCAATGTTAATGTTATATTGCCTTTTATCTGAAAGCAACTGTGCTCTTATAATGTGAATCCCTTAACGGGCTCTAGAATTAACCTACTACTTATTTTCATACTTTGTAATTTTGGTATATGGGTGGAGGGTATGCATGTACATTTTAGAGTAATATAAAATTAAAAGGGAAAATGTGAATTCTGAAATATGATTTGGAATTAACATACAGTTTATTTTCAGACAACATAATTTTAGTATATGTGTGACATATGGAAGCAATAAAAATTGGAGGGAACAACAACAACTAAAAGACCTGGACAAAGAACTGACTGAAAGTTATCTTCTCCCCCAAACAATAATCCTCTGCATAGAAAAACTTTTAAAAGACTCAGAAAAAGATACAAGACATGTATGGCAGAATGCATGAACCCAAGCAGGGTGGGGGGCATGGAAAGGGTCATGAGTCTAAACTGGACTGAGAAATGTATGAAATACACAAAACTTCTATAAAACTATTTTTAAAAGACAATCATTATTAGTATGAAAAAAATGAGGGGCGCATACAAACCAAGGGAGAAAAAATAATGTTCTCTATTAGGCAGGCATCCAAGCAAAAGAGATTTTGCCCTCAGGAAGCAGCTCACCCTCAGAATGCTGTGATGATTCTTCTGGGATGCAGGAATGTGTGGGCAGACAGGAATTAGCAAGTCCTTCCTGCTTTTTTTTCAGATAAGTGAACAACAGGCAGAGACCTGGACATCCAATTATGTTGTCATCCCAACCCTTCACACTCACTCTGCATGTGGCAAAGTGTGTAGCAAGTATAGGTGCTATTGCCATTTAGTAAGTGCTTCCTGAATCAGGATAGTTGGATCTTCAGAGTAAGTTTGTAACATAAATGTTATTATCTCCAATTATTGGTGAAGAAACTGAGACCTGGGAAGACAACCTGCCCAGAGCCATGAAGCCTACTTATTTGGTGATAGAACTGGGTCTTCACCCTGAGTATGGTTGACACTAATGCTTTTAATCTCCTAGCACCTGCTTTATCCATTGGAAGTCTATCCTCTGAGTCGTTCCTGAGGTGCCCTGATTAAGCCACTTCAATTACCCCTACCAGTGACTCCCCATTATCACTGCTGAGATACATCATCAGGTACATCAACAGAAGTTCTTTGTAACTTCTGTTGTCTTTCATGGTGTAAATACTCCTATCATGGCCATTACAAACTATCGTGTCTTATCACTGAAAAAGGAGCTGGGAAAAATGTATACATTCAGGTTTTATGAGCTGATATGCATGGAACAGAAAACAGGAACATACATAGACATACTTAGGAAGTTCTTCCATTTCTTCTTCATGAAGCTGCCTTCGTTCCTTGAGTTCTTCTGGCAGGAATTTAGCTATTAGCTCTTCCATTATTACATTTTTGATATATTTCTTGATGGCAAGCACTATAAGAGAAATAAGGTAATGAGATACTACAGAGTCTGTAGAAAATACTGAGGACTTCTGATTGTAGCTCATTTAATAGTCAAACCACTCTTGTAGTAATTTGGACCCACAATTTGAGAGCTCGTACTTCACATCACTCCTATATGCATCATATGGATGTTAGAGTTTAGATTTTGTTAAGAATACCATACACACTTGATTACCTTTATAATTAGAAAAATGATTTTTTTTTCTTTTTTAGTCTTTTTGAGATAGGGTCTCTCTGTAGCCCCAGCTGGCCTGGAGCTCAGTATGTAGACCAGGCTGGCCTTGAACTCACAGAGATCCGCCTGCCTCTGGCTCCCGAGTGCTGGGATCACCAAGTCCCTCCATAGAAAAATGATTTTTAAAATAGGAAAAATTGTATTAAACTTTTAAAAATCTCACAGATGACCTAAAATTTTGAATTTGAGATCATGCTCATGTCTGAACTAAAGGGGAGAATACTTTCCTTTAACTTTTCTTTTCATCGTGTTTACAAGCTCTATCTGGAAGGTTCTAAACCTCAGTAAGTAATCAAAGCGTTTAGAGAGAGCCACTGAAATGGCTCAGGGGGTAAAGGCACTTGCTGACAAGCCTGATGACCTGAGTTCAATCCCTGGGACTCACATGGTATTAAAAAAGATGGCCTAGCAGTTAAGAGCGCCGACCACTCTTGCGGAAGACCTGGGTTCGATCCCCAGCACCCACATGGCGGCCGAGAACTGTATGAAACTCCAATTCCAGGAGAACTCCAGTTCCGGGGGAATCCAACACCCACTTCTGACCTCCGCAGCATTGCACGACACGAGTGCACAGACTTGCATGCAGACAGTACATTCATACGCATACAGAAATAAATAAAATTAATAATAATAATAAAAAAAAGAGCCAAGTCCTGAAATTTGTCCTGACTTCCACTTATGCGTTATGGAACATGTGCACCCACACAGATACACATATACACATAAAATAAATAAATTCTAATTTTTAAGGGTTTAGAGAACAAAAAAGCATGTTCTGGATCCTTTCTTGCTCTGTCCTACCTCCACCCCACTTGAATGTCTGGTTCCTGAATATTGCCAAATATATATGTCTTCCTTTAACTTTTGTTAAAATAAAACACATACATACACTGCTAAGTACAGGTGATTGTCCAGCTGCCTTTTTACTACACCATCTAGGTATCACTGAAGTTATAAGCCATAATTTTAGAACCAGACTTGGGCTAATTTTCTCTCCCCTTGCCAAATACCCCTACAACATGCATATCTATTTAGGGATCTATAAGTAGTGGATATTTAATAACATGGACCAAAACATGAATGTGAAAATATCTACAGAGACCGTGCCTGGTGGCTCACATCTTTAATCCCAGTACTTGGGAGGCAGAAGCAGGCAGATCTCTGTGAGACTGAGGCCAGCCTGGTCTACATAAGGAGTTCCAGGCCAGCTGGGGCTACAGGGAGGCCCTG